>JAWDHC010000203.1:0-56192 GCA_036172615.1 Curvularia verruculosa
GTTGGTGGGGTGCGGCGCTCGCTTGTACGCGGCGCTCGCTTGTAAACTACGTTAGCAAATGTGCGACATGATAGGAGCCTGGCATTATCCATGACGGTGAATTTAACATTCGCCCGGCCCCTTGTTGAGCAGTTCGACGAGTTTTTTTATGTCTTTACGTAGTTCGTTTGTCTGCAGCTTAATCGTGTTGTCTATGATCCCGCTCCTCATGACGGACGGAGAGCCTTGGGCAGACGTAAGTACCTCCTCTCCGTTCACCTTTTCCAAAGTCAAGCCTTGAACTCTTTGCGATTTTCTTCTTGAGTCGTTGGTGACCCTCACATCCGGTGGAAAATCCAGCATATCTTCAGCATTTCCCAGTGACTCAAGAAGCATCGAAACAGCATTTTTGATCAATCTCAATTCAGACCGGGGACAAACTTGGTGCAATTGATTGAGACGTAGGCCACGGTACGAGCGAGAATCTGCATAGTCCATCGATGTTTTGTGTGTTGCGGAAACTCGTGAAAGCGACTCTGTCCAATGCCTGAAAATTGCCGAGTAGATCCGATTGAGGGTCATGAAGCAAGAGAAAACAACTAAAATGGTTGGCGTTTCTAGATTGGATATTGTGCCTTGTTGTTGCGGTTTAGTGCTGGACGAAAGGATTGTGCAAAATTCACGGGAGAAGGATAGTGCATCCCCGACCGGATATTGAACAACCTGTGGGACTTCATCGACCGACATGCGAGACATTTGCTTATCGTAGGAAGACATCTCCGCTAGGAGGTTGGTGAGGTCTACTACGGGATCGGGCCGTTCTTTGGTCAAGCTATCTTCGACCTGTTCTTCGCGATCTCCCAGGAGTATGTCTGCTGTCCACTCGCTAAGGGGGGAGGGAAAAGCCTCGTGCGCTTCTGTCCGCATACAGTCGTCTATAGTATGAGAGATGGAGTGGGAGGTGGCTGTCCGGGTACGCCGAGGCACTGGTTGTTTATTCTCATTCGTAAACAACGACTCGTCCCAGGTGTACTGTTGAGAGAATGTGTCTGGAGTCATCTGGGCAAACATGTAGTCGCTGCTTTGTTGTCTGCATTCGTCTAGGCTGAACATTTCGGATGTTTGCGGTGCGTTCTCGAACAACGTTGGGGACGAGGGTTGATCGACTTCAGAAGCCTCTGTACCTAGGGTAGAGGAAAAGGGAGAGCAAAGCGCAAACATATTCATCCCTGGAACCACAAGTTCGGAATCCAGATCCTTGTTGCAAAGCACCTTGTCAGGGACGTTTGCTGCGTTTGCGGGCCGTTGCGACCGTGCTCGTAAACCGAAGACACAAGATTCTGGGACCTTGGCTTTAACACATCGTTGGCAAGGTGCGGTCGATTCGGGGTCGGACGATGGAAGACATCGCAGTTTCTGTTGTCTGCAGCGTTCGCACGAGGCACGGAGACGACTAGCGCGAGACATGTTTACTTTTCAGAGGTTTGCCCAGTAGTATCCAATATCGGGCTCGACTTCGAACCCCCGCAGCAAACATTCATAAAGGTGAGAATCATTCAGCTCATACTATACCAGAGGGGTACGGTGCCTATATTCTTCAGACCCTGATGGCATCGCCATTCGCTGCGGGGGTTCCGGCCATATGGACAATCGTTCCACGGGTCAACGAGACGAGGCCGGTTCATTTTGCTGAAACCAACCTCGACGGATTCCAAACGGGCCGATCTTACCGTATCCGTCATGACTTGCATCGCAATGGTAGGCCTGGCTTTAATTTCACGCATCTAACACACGACAAGCTAAGAGCGAGGTAGCTGTGACCAAATCAGCATATGTGCCGTCGAAACTCGGGCACCAAAGAGCCAGTTGAATCTTCCCTATAGCATGCACTGGGTGAGATAATCGGAGCGCTAATGTTGTGTCTCCTGCCCAAAAAGGGGCCCAACCACTTGGATGTGGAATCCGCGGCATAGATGCCCCCCACTCGATCATATATGTCCTTCTTCTCGCAACAACGCTTGGCTTCATTTGCACAAAGACCTTGTTCCGTCACTAAAAGAAGGGAACCTGCCTGATCTGGGGAAGATCAACCTCGCTACATGCTCCAAGAGTTGGTGTCGCGGAGGATGACTCAGACAGAAGGTGTGTAAGATGATGCATGGCTGACGGCTCATCACAGGGTCTAGGCAGCGGAGCGCACCGCTTCCGCTAATGACGCGAGATGCCCGCCTGTTGCTATTGGACGCACAATCAGCGCCCGCCAGCTACCCGGGCTCCGCGCATCTGCCTGTACGTATAGGGGATTCAGCCTCATCTAGAACTCACCGCCTACGGCTAGGCTGCCGACCATGGAGCGCCTAAGCAACATGTCGGGGTCAAATTCCAGCTCAGCTCGCTCATACGACTCGCAACCCCAGACAATCAAAACAGCGAGCTATGCCCTATTGAGACCAATTATCAACCTTACAAATCAATTAGAGTAAGAAAACTTCTGATGATATATACCAAAAACAATCAGTCAAGCATTGAATTCATCTAGAACGTTTAGCTATGCTTGAATGTCGTAATTTTGTGTCATTTTGCATTCCTATTCGGAAGCCACCATTTTCCGTTTTCCCCGGCTGTTAGAAAGCAGCTATATCAAATTAGTCTTGTCCATGTCATGTAACCCTAGCTTTTTCTTGGCAGCTGTATTAGGCAATGGTAAGGTTCAACGGGAATAAGGACTACGAATAGGAAGAAGCACATGACAACTGGTAATATCAAGACAAGGGATGGTACAATGGAACATAGCAATGTGGTGGATGACTTTTGCTGAACCGAGTAACACTTTCGGCTCTGCCTTCGTGAACCGCACAATTAATATCCTGGTGAGCGCCGCAAGCCCATATACACTCCATAGCAGAGAACGAAACAGGTCGCAAAAGGGTCATCTCTACTGTAGCATGACTATCACCAATTAAAGGGCGACCAGGTGAGCGAAAGCATCATCGGAAGATGGAAAGAAGGAATGGGAAAAGTGAATAGAACAACAGGGACGTGAATAAAGTGGTACAGTGTTCATCAATAGCTATCTGAGTCTGGCATTCTGGTATGTTGATTATACTAATACTCTGCATGTATTTTTCTTGTGGCGACTCATGATGCCCACGCCTGATATAATTTCTAGCTGAAGAGAAAGTAGAACTCCTAGATGTGAAGGCCATGTATGCTATGTATTATCCACCTGCAGCTTTAGCATGAAACAATTTCATATCCTCAAAGTAAATGATACCATGGGGTATTCATGCCGCTTAAAAGGGAGGTCACACCAGAGAAGACGATAAGTGCACCGAATCCGCTCCCATAACCGCCAATCACTGTTCCTTCCCACGGCCTGCCCTCAATAAGTGCCTCACTCAGGGGGCCCGAGACAATATTTCCGATACCTCTACCAACACAAAGTAGTGAATAGATCATCATGGTATCGACATAGCCAAATCCACGAGCCTCACCTCTTCTCGCTGTTTCCCTCATGACAGCCGGCCATACAGCGGGGAAGCATCCCGAAAAAAGGCCAAAAAATATACAAAAAATGTAGACTAGCGCAATATGCACAGCTAGCCCCCAAAAGAGGAAGACAGATATAGTTGCCCCGAACGCGGATATGAAGATGCAGGTTCGGGAATTGAATCGGTCTGTTAGGTGGCCCATGATGATGAGTCCAATCATGGCTGAAAGGTTAAGAAGCATGAGTGCTAGTGTCGATAGCCAGGTTGATGTGCCAAAGACCTCACGAGTATAACTAGGCAGGTAGATACCAGGGAGATAGTAGCCGGCAGCTTGGATGAGCGTGGCTATTAGGTTGAGAAGAAAAAAACGCGAACGGACTGCTCTAAGATTCCAAAAAGGCTTCTGTTCCATGGCTGACGGTGGCAGTCTGGGCCTCACGAAGTATGCTAGCGGAATGCCGACTCCAACGAGTATTCCAGCCCAAACACGCATGGTAGTTTCGAATCCAGTATTATTGAGAAGCGCGTTGATCATCAGGGGCAGGAACAGGCCCCCAAGACCTGCTCCGCTTCCGATAATTCCAAAAGCCAGGCCCTTGCGTTTATCGAACCACTGGTCGGCGAAGACGAGTAAAGGGCAAAAGGCAAAGCTCCCGCAAATGCCTAGTAGAATTCCTTGGGTTCCGATGAGCTGGGGTATCCTGGTGCAGAAGGAACTCGCAATGTTAGATACAACAGAGCCTAGAAGTCCCCCTGTTGCCATCCATCGAGCCCACTGCGGCTTGCGTCTAGCGAGATGCATTGTAACAGGAAGGCAAATAAAAATAAGGCCCTGGTTCAGGACGCCAATGACTGCGATATTCGAGGATCCCGCAAACGGCTCAGCGGTAGTGTAATAATCTTGAAAACGTCCAAAAGAGAAACTGAATCCTTGGGTTCCATTAGCTGAGACCACAAATAATAGGGCACATGAGACACTCACCGATAGTCAGAACTTCGACTACGAATGCGGCCGCCAGAAACAACCATGCGGCCTTTCCTCTATCCTTCGGGGGCAGACCGGAAAGGCTTTCGTGCGTATTGTCGGGAATGTGATCAACTTCCAGCTCTTTGGAACTGGACAAGAGAGACGAGTTGTGGGGAGGCGTTTCAACGACACCCATCTCAGATGTGTTCTCAACCGACTTTTCAGCCATTCTGCACCGGGCTGTGATGAGTACAAAGTAAAACGGAGAAGCTGATGGAAATAACACAAGAACCAAGAGTGAATCGTACGGATATATACTAAAGAACAAAGAGGCTCCTAGCTAGGGTGAGATGCAACTCCATTGGTACGGTCTGTTCGGCCCCGCTATAGCCTTGCTACGGCCCGTTTCGCGCCTCCCCCGCCCTGCATGGGAATACCAGCCTTGGCAATCACCGTCGCAGCGGTCTAGGGCTTGGCGGCGGCAGCATGATAGTGCGCCTAGTGGCCAAGGGAAAGGTAGTATGCAACACCACAAACAAGATCTCATTGTCTCGATAGGCCTTATAATCGGCCTACATGGAGTGAACATCATAGCAGAGGAGTTTTTCACTACAGCGCGGATTTCTTCACATTCGGATATTCCTGTAAAACAGCAATTTTCCATTAGGAAGGTGCTAAAACAGAGTGGTAAGGTTGATTAGCCGATGTTGTACAGCGCAAGACTAAGTCCTAATACGGTTTGGTAGCTTGGTTGGGTTGCTTTCATATGTACATCCATAGGGCGCGCCAAGATGCAGTTTCGAGAGCAACACGCATGACGTTGACATTACCTGTGCAGTCATAGGTGTAGTCGCATCCGCCATTGGTCATCTCAATCAGCTCGGCTCAGAGTGCATGGTATAGGGCGCATAGTATAGGGCGCAGTGTTCACTCCAGATAATTACTGTAATGGCTACTTCGGTAATATCGTTCTCTCTTTGACATGGTGTAAGATGAAGCGGATTTCTCCCATGTATGTAATATACATGATAAAACGATCTCTATCTCTCTTCATGTAAGAGAAATAACATTTTTTTTCACCATTTAATCAATCTCTATTCTTACTATTCGGGAAATCTGTACTACTCAACTTACTGGTATAGAAATACTGTCGGTTAGAAAACATTCAAGAATGCGAACCATGACTGAGAATATAATCTTAGAGCGAACACTGAATCGACCTTGGTAACGTCTTCCTCAATAACACTTTGTTAAATAACTTCATCCGTCCTTCAATTTCAACTTACACTGTGTCACCATCCTTGAAAAAGCTCATTTCGCAAGCAATCAATCCTACGCGAAGTACGTGTACGGAGAGTTGTTCCGCGCGTAAAATTTCTTGGGCTGTCTCGTAAGCTCCAGATCATGTCGTCGATATGCGTGGATTGCTGATTGACTACATTCGCCCTCATGGAATCGAAGAGCATTGCCTATCACTGAGCTGAAAGTTCCAGGAGACGAGAAGTAAGTTTCACTCAAAGATCCTGTAGAGTCGATTGTGGGCTTCGCTTTTTGGCCTGGAGAGGGTACTTTCGGAGAAAGCCCCAAATTTCCAACCCCTATGGCTCTACTTCCTTATGAAATTGCATGTAATCATTAAACCAGATGGGAGCAGGTATACAAATCCCCCAAATACAGCTCTCATAATGGACAAATTAGGATTTCTCGACGCAGTCGAAAGTAGAGCCAATGTTGTGGACGAAATCACTTTCCGCAGATACTTGAATGGCTCAGTCTTTATAGAAAGGTCATTGAGCACCAAAGCCATCAAGAAATTCGGCTCACCAAGGTGGTAAGTCATGTCGGCGCGTCTCCTATTCATACCAATATCCCAAACAGTCTTATGCATCGAGTAGACTACAACCATATTCTTCCTCGAGCAGCGCAAGAGACTCCTGTAAGGTGATTTTGAACCAGCATGTCACTGAGATTGACCTTGAAAAGGCACGAGTGCAAACCGAGCAAGGGCGAGCATGGAAGGGCCATGTTGTTATTAGCGCTGATGGTGAGTTAAAAGAGCTCTAGTTGTTTAGTCGTGGAGATCATTTCATTGGTTAACTTTGGTGTGATACGACGTACGGAACAAGGTCCAAGATGTTCCAGTTCACCCTCAAGAGACAGCAGAACTTGGATACCGCGGAAATTTCAGAAGAGAGCAACTTCTCGCTCTGAATGGTCCAAGAATCGAAGGACTGTGAAAAAAGCATAGTCACCTTGAAGCTAGGCCCAAACAAACATGCCGTTTTCTATCATCCCACTTTCCGTGTAAGATCCACTGTTTTCCGCTTTACAATCACAAAGATTGTACCGTGTTCCTGCATCTCTAAGACGGCCGAACCATGGAACCTCACTATTAGCAAGTATAGTATTTAATTAATGTTTGCTCACGCCACAGGAGATCGCATTTTATTGAAAATAGGAAAAAGGAACATAAAACTGAGGAGGAAAAATTATCGAGCCTTGCTACAGTCGTCTAATCGCCTTCCGCATATTCACTCTCAGTATTCATGATGCATGTAACAACAGAGTTCTTATAGTCAAACAGCCAGACCAAGTGCTGAGCGGAACCGGAGCCAAACCAGATCAAGCCCAAACCCAGCAGGGACAAATACCGGGGTAGGGAACTGCTCTGGAACCGTACCGGAACCGTACCGGGTTACTGTCGGAACGGTTTCCTGACTAGGGAAAGACTAACAACAAGGAATGACAGTATAAGAGGCACTGGGAGAACTAGAGCTGTAGGGTAGATTTCTGATATCCTTTCGTACAAGGCCTATAGGTGTTCTGTCTTGAATCAAGGTTTTTCTGTTGTCCCACGCACTCCCATATGCCTCTGAGTGACACTTCCAACCGATACTGATCCGAACAGATCTTGCCTGTGCCGTTACAATGCAGAGTTAACAACGCCTACAGGCTAGAAAATTAAGTAGTTTCTTTCTATTATTAGTAGCTATTTAAAGCCGATTAGGGGTATTACTGTATCTGTTTCTACAGTCTGTGGCGAAATCAGCTCTCTGCTGAAGTGGTGTGTCTTCTATCATGCTTGTAACGAGACAGCCCTTGGCCAAGACCAGTTGGCGGAGCATACTAGGAGCCGACCCACATATAAGACCAATATCCCGGCTAGAACACTAGTCTAGAATCTACCCACTACCGAAACTAGTCTGGACTAGTAGTAGTCTAATATTTAGATAAGAAGTATAAGTCGCAACCGAAAGACTGTAGCTATACAGCAGATTTCTAATATTCTTTCGCACCAGGCCTATAGGTGTCTATTTAAATCAAGGATCTTCTGCTATCCAACGCACTCTCATATGTTTCTGAGTGACATTACTTGCTGATATTGATCCGAGTAGTCTTGGCTGCGCCGTTACGATGTTGACTTCAAGGTCACTGCTCACGAAGTCTCAAGGATAGAGTCTCTTGTTCAGACGCTTCACCTAAACGGTACAATCAATACATATTGCAAAATTTAGTAACAATGGGTTGGCAGTGTGCTATCGGCAAAACTAATTGACTCGAGCTACAAAGACGCACTTCACAACGCCCAGGTTTTTGGCTAACTCCGAGGAGCTCTATGACGTCTGGAACCTGATCACACGCTTCCACGCTTGCGATTCGGCTTGCTGAATCCGGCCTCATAGATCGTCGGATATACAGCGAAGCGATCTTGTGGTGACTTCGTCTGGCTCGACACGGTTTGTCGTGGGTTGCAAGACAGCGTCGAAGAGCGCATCTTGGCTGTTTGTGCGCCTAAGGGATACAAATCCACGCAATGATTTTGGCCTTGTCCAGGGCTCTAGCACCGTTTATAGCGAGCGGGCAGCAGCTCCAATCCCTGCTGCCTACTTAGTGTACATGGCTTGGAACGATGTATCTCGATGCACCGAAGCTCTTGACGCTGAGGGTACCTGAGCCGAGGCAGGTTTGGGGCATGGGTAAGCGAGCACTCGGGCCATTGGTCAGTGCTGTTGCCTACAGCCATGTTGGTTGACTGTGCTGTCGGCTTTTGTTACCACATAGCTATATGCAAGTCGCTTTGTATTTACAGCATTGTATTAAGCAAACTACAACACTTATTCAAATTTGGGCCGGATACACGCACTCTGTCTTGGAGCGAAGAAGCCTCCGTCATGGAACTGGTCAACTTACCTCGTGAGCTTCTCTGCACTATAGCCGAAAAACTGCACGCAGAGAGAGATATCAACGCATTTGCGCGAACCAATCGTCTCCTCTACCGTCTTACAAACTCATATCTCTATGACCACAATATACGATGCTCCAAAGACTCTGCGCTACTGTGGGCAGCTGAGCATGGACGAGAACGCACAGTGTGCAAGCTGCTAGAGAAAAGAGCGTGGATTGACCCTTCGATGAGGCGATTGGGAGAAGCCCTTATTTTAGCAGCCGAAGCAGGCCACATGAGCATCGTACATCGTCTCTTCAATGAAGGAGTCGATGTCAATTTTCACACGGCCAAGGGCGCATACGCCAACGCGCTACAAGCGGCCTGTTCCGAAGGACACCAGCAGGTAGTCAAGATACTGCTTGACAAAGGCGCTGACGTAAATGCGCAAGGCGGACGCGATGGCAACGCACTGCAGGCAGCTTCTGCAGAAGGGCAGGTACAAATAGTCGAGATGCTGTTTGAAAAAGAGGTCAGCGTTAATGCACAAGGTGGATTCTATGGCAACGCGCTGCAGGCAGCTTCTTCACAAGGGGGCCATCAGCAGATAGTCAAGATGCTACTTGAAAAAGGCGCTTATGTTAATGCGCCAGGCGGATTCTATGGTAGCGCACTACAAGCTGCTTGTTCAGAAGGCCAGGAGCAGGTAGTTAAGATGCTATTAGACGAAGGTGCCAACGTGAACGCGCAGGGAGGTCCCTACGGCAACGCACTGCAGGCAGCTTCTGCAGAGGGGCGTGTGCAGGTAGTCGAGATGCTGCTTAAAAGCGCTAACGTTAATGCCCAAGGCGGTATGTACGGCAACGCGCTGTATGCAGCATCGGAAGGGGGCCATGAGCAGGTAATCAAGATGCTACTTGACAAAGGCGCCGACGTCAACGCACGGGGCGGGGAGTGCGGCACCGCGCTGCGAGTTGCTTCTGCTAGGGGATTGGAACAGATAGTCAAGATGCTATTAGACAAAGGTGCCGAGATCAACACGCAATGAGGCAGCGTGGCGCGCGTTATCAAATGCGGCGCTCCTTACCAATAACAGTACGTACGGTCTACAACTCAGACATGTCGACCATTCTCAGAGGTACACTTACTGTGGTTCATGAGAACACTGCACCAAACCAACACTAGTACGAATCATATGCTGATAGTAATGCCTACAAACATATGGGTTATTAAACAATTATCGAGTTATCAAGCTTGAGAGAGCAATGGTGTCTGGGGCCGGTGTGTACGCCAAGACAGCTCATATTGACGAGAAGAATCTCCATCACACCAGCTCTTTCCTGAACTAAGGTATAATAGTGGTTACTTCTTCATTCTGTTCTGGAAGCTCCTTTCGTATTCAAGATGGTTTCTCCTTGGCCCTTGAACCATGGTTGCGTAGGCAACTGTCTAGTACACAAGGAACACAATTCACCCCAACCTCATATTTCCTCTCTATCCACTACAGCTAGTCAGCTTCACTCCTTTATTAGTGGCATTCTCATGGAAGCTGTTCGACTACCCAGAACAAATACACACAAGCAAACGACCCCACGGTTACTGTCGTTAAGGTTGGACCAACGTGAGGCCAGAGGAGGATGGCCAACGCTTTATACAGCGCTCCGCTGAGCGCCGGCAACTCTTTCTGCAACTCAAACCACTCCACCGCCAAACGCAAGTACCTTCGATTACCTGGGCGTTTCTCTAGATCGCCGATATCGAGGTAATCCGGGAGGCGGTTCAGAGCCGTTTGGCATAACGATGCTTCGCGGAAGGCGAACTTCGCCTCGCGGTAGAGAGACAAGCGTTGGACACAATTCTACTCTGGTTCCATAAACAGCTAAGGCGAGACCCGACAGTGGCAAGTGCAACGCCACCACACTCGCAATCCAAGACTGTCTCCAACCAACCGTCCTCGAAATCCCACCCTCTCAATGCCAACGTACAAGCCGGATGTAAACGAACTCAATCCGGACATATAATTGGCGGCAAGGAATACAGTGTTGCCAGCACGATGGTGATCGGTCAAACTGTGAGAAGTGGAGGGAAACCTTTGTGCGGTCTCGAGGATGGCGGAAATCGACGCCGCCCATATTTACCCGTGGTGCGGCTTTGAAGGCCAGAAGGAAGGGCGAGTGGTGAGATTCTGGGATACTCTGAAGATGTTCTGGAAAGAAGAACTAGTGGAAAGTTGGCGAAGCAAGTTATTCATGGACGCTAAGAATCCAAATCGAGAGACGGAGACGGTGGAGAACATGATCTCCCTCTCGGCCATCCTGCACCGGTTTCACTCCGCTGGCCGATTTGCACTCCGACCGATACAACTGTTAGATGACAAGACAAAACTCGAAATCGAGCTCCACTGGTTTGTTGTTGAAGAGGGCGATCGCCACGATGGGGTGGACATCATGGACGAACCTTTGTCTTCCGCTGACCGGTTTTCAGCTGGTGGGGGCTATGGCCCACTCGATCGGATTGATCCCAACAACAACACTATCCGCCTTACACTAGTCAGCGGAATCAGATTTACAATGTCTATCGATGACCCAGTCCAGCGACCCCTCACAGATTCAGGCCTCTTGATGTTGCAGTACCACCTTCAACGTATCCTTGCAATGTCTGGAGCGGCTGAGTGGACGGAGGAGGATTTCGGCGACGATGACAATGATGACAACAAGGACGGACAAGACGTTACATCTTGCAATAACGTGGAAGATTGGTTCCAGAACGTCGAGCCTCCTGAGAATCACTGCCCGAGCCGAATCTCTCGAGAAAGCGATTCAGAAGGTAGGTTAGATGGTTCGTTCGAATAAACAATATCTAACATAAGCATCTTTATCAGAAATCTCAAACTCCTTGGCATGTACTGAACGGAATGCATAGGAGCCCTTCTCGTATAAGCACACCAAACGTCGAGATTTGGGCCTTCCTTCCCCTCCAAGCTCGGATGCGGACCTCGTTGAACGCCCCAATTGCACGAGCAAAACAGCCTTGACGACTTTGCCTCAGCTCGGGCTCGCGGCTACGAAGTTCTTGAGCCATCTCTGCCGAATCGGCGGTGAAGAGGATAAGGAGTCTAGTCTGTGGCACCAGTTTGTCCGGTACGACTGAACACCGGCTGAATACATACAGTGGAGGAGGCGCAGATTCAGACAAAGGTTTATAGTCTTTCATGGTATCAGCCCTAGATTGTTGTAAATCCAACCTCATTTTCAATCGCATCTTCTCTAAAACTTCGCTTGTATCCATGTCCCACTACTACCGCACACCGCGCCTTCATCACCAACCTCAAAGCTAACCCTCGCCCACTAGCTACACTCCTGGCACCCCATCAGCACTTTTATTCCCCCCCCCCTCACCTGCGTATCCGCCAACTTCTCTTCCACAATTCTAAAATCTTGTATTTGTCCAGAGTTTACATAGTCATATGACAGCGGATATGAAGCCATTTTCTACCTTTTCATGACCTAAGAAACCCCTACCCTACCCTAGCACCTACTCTTGTCCTTATCTGCCATTGCGACCGCTCTGATAGGTCAGTACCTGGCATACCCATGTGCGTGGTGAGGTTCTGCCATTTGCCTATACGCTATGCTCGATGAAACCTTGTGACTGAAAGATGGTTGCCAACGAATCAGAACTGTACGTGGCAGTCCATTGAGTTTTCGACATATCAGTGCATATGCACATTATATTTATCTTACCACATGATCCACTCAACGAACAAGCACTAGCCGGCTCCACGATACTCATGTCAATTCTCACAACTCGTCGAGAAATTGGCTCAACTAGACAGGACGCAAAAATCGACGTTGAGCACCTCAGGGCTGCTGATCGTAGCTATCTCCTACAAGAGTCTAGTACGTTTAATGAAGCTTTTGCCCGACTTTAGCAAAGGTGTGAAGCGGCGCCCCCACGACAAAAACACAGTACAGGGATTTATTGCCCAGCTTTATAGTCCTGATTGCCTGGAAGTTTAGTGCATCCATCAGCTTTTATCAATCTTGTCACTTTCCCTACACTTGAAGAAATATCACATCTATCAATTGACCCAAAACAAGACTTTCAGCAGCACACAACTAAAGATGAGAAAGAAGTTTCATATTGGAAAACAGCAGACAGCAAACAGTCCACAAAGCATACTCTAGGTATTATTTCTAGAGCACACATTAAGAGCAAAGGATAAAGAGTGTTTAAACTTGCTCAGCGCACAGTAAAGTAAGATTTCATTGAAGTAAATGAGAATACAAGAAAAGATATGGCCTGAGGCTCTGTCCTTACAACAGAGACTACCTATAGATGCCACTCAAACAACTCCCTTAATGTTTCTACTACATATATTTTGAGTACACAATTGTACTACTGATCTGTTTTCATCCTTACCCATGGAACCAAGAAGGCGGCTTGTAACCTGGGTGGGCACCAAGCGCCTCCTCTGAGCAAATCGCACTGCGAAGCGGACTATTAGCGTATGCCAGTGGATAAGATGGTCCATACACTACGTACGTTTCCTATAGCATCTCGTCCCTGTATATCTCCGACATGCACTGGAAGCGCGACGATGCCAGAGGCAAGAGCAGCCAAAACCACGAGAATAGTGGACTTCATGTTGAAGGTTACAGCAGAAGGGTTTGCAGTACTAGAGACTTCACCCCACATCAGTGTTAGCAATGTTGAGACAACAAGCGCACCAGGGTCCGCCTTACGGTTGTAGATGGGCGCAACTGCTAACAAGTTTGTGTTTTGATAAAGAATGACTTGGTTGGATTGGTAACAGGAAACGACAGTGTAGAGAATCGAAGTGGACTCGTAGCTATTTATCTATGCTGCCTGCTTATGCACCGCTACTGTTTCTAGACATAAGCATCTTCAAGCCAAAATTACGATCAGCTGTGTTAGAGGGGTAATAGGGCTGTAAACAACTAATCGGTACTTTTCCGGAGGGCGAAACGATCGCTGCATCTGGGCTTCCTAGATTGCCGAGAAAGAGATTGGTCACCAATAGGTTGGTCGCTTTGTTCAGCGCTACCAGATCCTCTAAAGTCAAGAGCATATGCCGCAGTAGACCATAAATGTGACCTGGCTGAATCAGAAATGAGACATAAACTTTCTTTCAAACTCCTCCAGGACAAGTTTTCCTTGTACTGATATTAAAACGCTGCACATCTACAACATAGATGAGAAGGCTTTCACCATCGGCATGCAGTCCTGCTCAAAGAAGATCTTCTCTAGAAATGCTTTTGAGACTACAATCCAACGGATACCTATCCAAGATGAGAAACAAGATTGGGACAGTCTGATCGCCTGCATTTGTGCGCATGGATCTCATTTTGCTTCCGGCGTCGTCTTCCCATGCTCATCTAATCCATCTAGCGCTTATAGTCACAACATTTTGATCTAGTCATCCAAGACGCTAGGCTTGTCTTAACAGCTTCCGGCTGATCAAACCGAGATAGCGCTATCTAGTGGCTTGAAAAGGTGTTGAATCGCGACGTTAAAGCTAAACTTGAACGTAATACTAGGTACTATTCATGAACAGCCACAAGTCTCATATTACTAATATGTGTTTTCGGAACTGTTGTAACTAGCAGATTATAGCGGTGGTCTTTCTACCTCACCCAACTCTTGATTTACAGCCTCTTATACATGACCAGCAACAGGAGCTCCTGCGCCAATGCAAGTGGTGTCAGGATTAGTAGTGGCGGTTTTGATATAGAGCCATTTGATTCCCGAGGACGAACTAGGGCAATTTACTCACAGCCAGAGCATACGTTGCATGTTCGCTAGCCTCGCCAGCCTAATCAAGTTCTTCTTGTCCTGCAGCCCACATCCTCTTTCCTCAACCCCATACACATTCCCCTAGCCACTTTCTCGCTCACCATAGTGCTTTGCCCAGCACGAAGGCGCTGGTCACGGCAAACAGCATTGTTCTTGTTGACGAGGCGGTCAAATTCCCTTCTTCGCTGTTGGACGAAAGAGTTGACGTATGTCTGGCCATTTGTGATACTTGAGAGATGAAGCAACTGACTGTGGAAGTTGACTCTATTTTCAAACGTGGCCATAATGTCGTCTTCTACGCTTCGTTTCGCCTCCCTTGTCATTCTTCCAGCTTCCAGCGTAATGATGAGTTACAAGTTGTGGCGGTAGAAGTGCTTCTTGTTCTGGGGTGTACTTGTTTGCACTTGCTGCGAAGGAGCGGCCTGGCAAGATCAAGACATCTTTAATCAATGCTGGCTGCAAGATACTATGCACCTCGGTTTTGTTGATAGTCTTGAGGTCCTTCTCCAGGCTTCTGAATACACTGCTCGTTAAGCGTCGGGGCCCGGTGAAATCTACAACGTCTCCCATCATTTCCAATGTAAGATCCTCAACCCGGGCATTATACTGAGTAGTCTTCTTTTTTACTTCTTCGAGAATATCGTCAATAACCTGCATCATATGTGGCGACCGTGGTCGAGACATTATGGTCCAGCTGGCAAATTGGCGACCAAAGGGTTCTGGCCAGCCTGCATCGAACTCCCATCCCACAACAAGCGCAGCCTCTTCGTATTCCGCTGGTATCCATTCGTCTATAGGTATTTGTTCGCAAGAAACGTCTAGGTCGTACCAGATTCCGCCTTGATCCCAAAGTAATAGATAGCGCAGCATATCCGCTTTGTAGATAGGAATAGAGAACGCGAGGTAAGTCTGAACTATATCTGGTCGGACGGCAAAGGCCTTACGAACGTATTCGTCGCCGCTCTCATCGGTGATAAAGTTTGCCTGATATTCAGGGTTCCTTTGGATACAGGTGTCGGTCCAGTTGCGCACATCGTTAGAGATGCCTTTAGGGCCCAACTTATACCAGATAAGCTTGGGGATTTTATTTCTAGTGTGTTGCACGGCTGTGGGGGTTCCAGAGGCCGCGGGAGTTCCAGAGGCTGCGGGAGTCCCGGAAGCTGTTGGCAAACGAGCGACAAAGTGACCTTCGCTCCAAAGGAAGTGATAAACCAATCCGATTACGCACAGTGCAATCAGTGTGTAGTAGTTGAGTATTTTGGCCAACTGTGCTGATGGTGGTATCATTTTGAGAGATTGAAAGAGAGACTGCAAGAGAGGATTCTCGCTGGTGTTCTAGCCAAATTATTTCCTCGCTGATCATGACTAGCGACTAAGTTAATTATCAACTCCCCGTACGACGCTAGAGAACATTTGGACACGGCCCGTTTACTACGCCACATGCATGTGCAGGCGTCGCAAGAGGCACTGGCAGGACAGTATCCAATCTGATTTGAAGAAGGTGCAATGATAGCGGCTAATTCAAGGGATTCCCTTGCCTCCTTATAAGGCTAATGATTTTCCCAGCCAGGCAAGCGCCTTGATGCCCTTTTCGTCACCCTCAAGAAAGCTCAGAGCGGTTACATTAACGCTATCGCGGGTAAAACGCACGGGCTCATCCTCACTTGAGAGATGGACACTCTTGAGATCAACAGCTAACGGCAAAATCACCAGAGAACCATGATGAGGGACTGCAAACGATACGGACGCCCGCTCCTACTATGTTTCAAACTAATCTCAACCGTCACGGCCCCCCACTAATGAGTCTTATCCTCCCAATCAGAATGCGATATAAATAGAAAGATTCTTGGGCTTGTTAGTGCTATATGCAAGCGCCGCCGTGCCGCTTCCATGCAATTCTCCAACCAGCGCGAGCAGATTGCACGAGTAGGCAGTGAAGCACGTGATTGCATATTGATTTCTTCGCACATTATTCCATCCGTAGTGTCGTCTAGTTTTTGCTCCTTCTTGTCCGTGGTTTTCATTTTCCATTTTCATTTAACCATCTTTTCCGTCTCATCGGACCAGTATTCGTGTGATTTTGGAGCCAACGCTCTTTGGTATAGTATAGATCGCCTGGCCGCATGGACTTTGGCGGCTGTCCCAGTTGCACATGTATCTGGTCTCATGGAGTTCATCAACTCACCACCCTTCGAGTCGATGGGGATTTGAGCAATATTCCGGCATATGGCGAAGACGCTATTGCGAACTTTGCTTGGACTTCAGGCGAAATGGGAGCAGGAATCTCGCTATGTCTTTACCAACACAATGAGACAGACGAATGTAGTTTGGAGACATCGAATATCTCACCCGTACGCAAGATCGCTGTTTGTTCTTCACTACTCAGAAAACAAGCTGACCTTGAACACCAGAAAACGCTGTAGATATTCAATAACACTCCTGGTCCCTAGGAACAAGAAAAGTTCTCATTATCGAACTTGTTCTATCTTAGTATTTTCTAATATAGCAAAGGCTCGTTCGCCTGCAATTTTCTTACTGTATGAAAGGGGTGTATGGATTCCAAGTTCTCTAGGTGGCACTTGGATTCTATGAGGAAGCCGAGATTCTATCGAGGAGCTACTGGGTGTCCAGCACATTGCAGGTCACAAAGGATATCGAATTTTATTAGTCATCCGTCAGGTACTCATATCCGTCGAGAGAGGTAGAGATATTGTCTTCTGTTCTTCTTCGTACTTGCTCTGCTTATCTAATGCGCTATGAAGGTACTTTCGCCTACAAAACACGTTCTCCACTGTATCTGATCTCTCCCAGCATTTAAGCACTATTTTGCCAGCATGCGCCTTACTTCTATCTTTTTTTCTCTGCCAACTATTTACTAACATCAGCTGCTTCGTTTTTACAATTAAATATTATCAAAGATAACCAGTCAACCACAATTTAATTTCTAAGATGTCGTGTACTAAGCCGTGACCCAGCCAGACCTCACGGCAGAGATCAAAGCTACAACATATGCCTAAGAATCTTCCGCTGATCTATCAAGCTCATAGTTTACAGTAATAACTACGCGCAATCACATGCCTTGTCCCGCAGATAGCTGCATACAATGTACGAACAAAGTTAGACCAACGTGCATAGTATTCCGTCATCGACAAGCTGCACCTCTGCTGCATATCCCAACAACATAAGCTTGCCCCTCGAAAAGGTTAAATCCGTGTGCGCATTTACTTCACACAATCCCTTTAGACAACATACGTATATGTCTATACGCAAAACACAACTATCGCAAAAGCGACTCAGGTCCGCAACGTGTGTCCGCACCATCGCCAACCCATCAGCAAGAGGGGGAAAAAAAGAGCTAGAACACACCAAGAACCGCATCCCGCCCTTCTCCCACTAAATCCCATGCATCGCCCGTCGAATCCCAACAAGTGGCATCATGTCATGCATTTGTCGCCGTAGGCCAGCCCCCCCGACCGTTTCGCCCCAAAAAGCATAAGGAAAGCCCCAAAAACCAGGGGCCACCACGCAAAACGCACGTTCCCTCGCCGTCGCCCGTTCAAACCCGCGCCCCACACTTGACCTAAAAAAAATTGAACTGCGAACCACACAGGTGACTCGCCCACACAAACACACCGCAGTGTCTAGCAAAATGTGCGCCCCCAGCGGCCTAGCCCGCCAATCTGGGCGCAAGGGCGCAGCAAACTACTCAAAGAGGTAGGTTGGACTAAGAGCGTTGATTGCCTAGGGCCGAAGGGCAAATGCATCCCAGGCTGTGCATGACCAATGGCGCGGAATGACGGAGGTGGGCGCTGCAAGAGTACTACACACGTAAACGAGGGGGGGAAGGGTTGCATGGCTAACCGCATAGAACATTGTACATATATGTTCTACATGCGTGGACGTACTATTTTGTGGACGTACTCTTTTATAGAAAATGGTTTGCTTTTCACAGACACAGCACAAGACAAGAAGCGGCAGGTATGCATGATTTTTTGGTTTGTCGTGGCTCTGAGCCATGTTTAATATGAGCTTCCTTGCTCGCCCCTTCATGGTATCGTAACGCCGTGACTTGTCGTAAATTACAGAGTAATGTCCTCAGAGCGGTAGTGGTCTGCTACGATGCGGTAGAGGTATGAAGGAGCGTGTCCACCACTGCGACCGTTAGCCATTTGTCTTGCGTTTCTGATGGAAACAAAACTAGTAGAGAAAACAAGTACTTACAGGTTGGTAATGTAGAGATCCACAAGATCTGCAGGAACATAGTCATACAGGGGATTCTCAACATCAACCTTGTCCACAAACTCGCCGTCATGGAAAGGCACTACACCTCCAGCATCGCCATATTCAATTAGCTCGTCAATGTCAAATGGGTAGACAGGACTGAGTTTGTATACGCCGCTCAGTACCACGACTGGTGTCTGGTGCTCCTTTGCTGCCCTTGCAATCATGTGGGCTCCAGCGGCTGCAACAAGACCACCGTTGGCTAGGACAGTGTGTGTAGCCAGGATGACCTTGTTGACACGGGACATGATGGCAAATACATGCGAGTCTGGGATGACATACACCTGGATACCAGCATCTGTAAGCGGCTTCCACTTGTCATCGTCCTCGTCATCGTCTGGATTAGCCTCTCGCTTCTTGCCAGTCAGCAAGATGCCATGGGTGGCAGTGTGGTCATGGGGATATGTCTCGGCGTGTACAACGGTAAACTTTCGTTTTCGTGCGGCGAACAAGAGAAACTTTTGCACCGTCGTGGATGCGGTGTGTGTGAGAATAATCTCATTGGCGTGGATGTGTTCGAGCGCAACTTCGGCAATCTGCTTGTCTGATGTCTCAAGCTCGTCCTGCAACTCGCGTATGCCTTCCATGACCTCGCCCTTGAGGTCAAGGTTCTGATTCCTCTCTATTCCTGCAAGCCGCTCGAGATTGAGCGCAGTCAAGTTGGTTCTGCTGGTGGGCGAGGCTTGCCCTGTTGGTGTGCTGGTGGCCGAGGGTGTGTCTGCCGGTTGGGAAAAGAGACCGAACAATGAGTGTACCAGCGGCGCAGACGAAGCGGGTGCGTACGACGTGTGCGAAGTGAGCAACGGGGGCCGTCTCGAGGGTTCACTGGCATCAGAAGCCGTCTCTGTGAATCCGCTTGCGGACATGGGCTCTGCTACGGCATGTCTGAGAGGGCTCAAGGTGGATATGCTCGAGTTGAGTGCTGGCCTGTGGAGAGAGTCGTGATGCGCGTGAGCCTGTAGAGTGGCTTGGCCGCGCTCGCTCCCAGTAGGTGTCTGCCCTTCAGCATGCTCGTCGACGACCTCTCGCACAAGTCCGAGTACGCGCCGTACAATGTTGCCCACGACGACCTCTCTTGGTTGCGCCGACGTCAGTCGCCTGCCGACCTGCTTGATACGCTCAATGAGCTTCGCGGGGTCCCTTCCTTTGAACTCGCCCACTACACGCAGCAACAAGGCCGTGGTCGCAATGGCGCATGGTCTCGAATTGCGGATCTGGCGTCGCTTGAGGAGTCTATGGTAGGCCAATCAGCCATTGTTGCGCAGCGTGCCGTGAGAAACCTACGAAGTAAAGTGCTCGACCGAGGCGTCTACCGGAGTGGTCTTGAGCGATTTGAGATAGGTGGCCAGGCCTGGAGCCTGGATGGTAGAGCCTTGCATCTTGACACTGTCCACACGATGGTGGGTTTAATATTCTCCCAGGGCTTGGGACTGTCTGGCGCGCGTATGTGGTGGGGTGGTGGGGTATACTGGAATGACTGTCCAGGCACTGCAGTTACGCTTTTTTTTTTGAAGCCGAGCAAAACGAAGTCTGGCAGCTGAGTGCTGAAGCGGTCCAGACACTGCAGGCGCTTGTATTGGCCCAGGTGGTCGCGTGGAGCAAAATTGCTTGTTCGAGGCCTGCGTGAACTTGGGAGGATGAGTCGACGCCAAATTGAGCTTTGGGGGATCCGATTGGGCACGGCCGTTCTCCAGTTGTTTGGTCGTCATTGGCATTGGCATCATGACCCCAACCTGCTGGTTGCTTAGTCGTCTCTGCAGCCTCTCCGCTCTCGCCTCGGCCTTATTGCTAGACCTCACACAGACGCTTTCAAGAGCTCCCTTGACCAGCCCCAGAGCTTTTTGCGCTCTTCCAGCTCCTCCTCGTCCGCCCCCTTGCCATTGCTACTCGAGAGCAGAGACACAGGCAGCAAGCAGCAGCAGCAGCATCCCCCTCGTCCCGACCCCGGCCATTACGCTACCCCACAGTCCTTCGCCATTCTCGCTCTCCAACCCTCTCCTTTGGCCCAGCCTGACGATGCGAGTGCGATAGCTGCACAGAGCGAGACGCGCAAGATGGGCGCCGACAGGAGTATCAGCTCCGGCTCTTGGACGACGGAAGCCGTCGCATCCGGATCTGACGAGAAAGCACCACTGCTGCAACAGTCCCACGAGGGGCCCTACGAAGATACCACACGGCGGAGACGGTGGCTGTATCCGCAGCGTATATCCGACGGCATCGCTGCCGTCGTGGGCGTCATTGTCACGCCCTTTGTCTATACAGGCCAATATCTGGTTGCCTGCTTCTACTACGAGCAGGACGGCAGCTTTTCCTTTTTAGCCCCTGTGTATCATATTTCGCGTACCTTCACACGCCGACGCCGGAAGAAGGTGAGCGCACACACAGCGCGAGCCTCGGGCGCTCCCGACAGCAGCGAAAAGGCCATGCGCAAAGGTCGCAGTTCGAGCGTTGCCCAGCCCGCGACTTCACAGCCCACCCGCCGCTCCCTCTCCATTGCATCCACATCCACCGCCATGACATCCGAATCCGAGAGCGAGAAGTCTGCCATGCGCGACACCGACTGGGACAGCCCCTCGCGCCACACGCGCTCCAAGTCGAGCACGTCGTCTCGCGCAGACGAAATCGCCCCTGCAAAGAGGTCGATCCGCATAACACTGCATCACAACGAGGACGCATTGAGACAGCGCAAGGCAGCCAAGAAGGCACAGTCGTCCAAAAGCAACTCGGTCTCGTCTGAGGCGGCCGCCTCGCTCAAGTCACCCACTGGGCCGACAACCGTGTCATCGAAACAATTGACCAAATTCCCACGAGCCCCTCAGCCCCCACGCCCCTTGGTACCACGACGCCAGCCATCTTATTCCACAAAGGGTGCCTCGGCCGTTGGGCCACATCAAAAAACATTGATCATTGATCTCGATGAAACTCTGATCCACAGTATCGTTAACGGTGGCCGCTTCCAGACTGGCCATATGGTAGAAGTAAAGCTGCAGGCATCTGTTGGCGCGGGTGGGCAGGTCATCGGCCCACAGGTTCCGCTCTTGTACTACGTTCACAAGCGGCCATACTGTGACGACTTTTTGAAAAAGGTAAGGAGCGTACCTGAGCTTTACCCAAGGGGTTGTGGCTGACTCCCCAACCAGGTCAGCAAATGGTACAATTTGATTATATTTACCGCATCCGTCCAAGAGTATGCTGATCCCGTCATTGACTGGCTGGAGGTGGAGCGCAAGTACTTTGCAGGACGATACTACCGGCAGCACTGCACTGTTCGTAATGGGGCTTACATCAAGGATCTTGCGCAGGTTGAACCGGATCTGAGCAAGGTTATGATACTTGACAATAGCCCACTGAGCTACGTCTTCCATCCAGGTAAGACGGCCCATGGGCTCCTCAGCCACCCTCCCCAAAAAGGCTGTACCTTACTGACGGCAAAAAAAAATTCCAGACAATGCCATTCCCATCGAGGGCTGGATCAGCGACCCGACCGATCATGATCTGCTAAACCTCATCCCACTGCTTGAAGGGTTGCAATATGTCACCGACGTGCGGGCGTTGCTTGCGCTGCGGCTGGGCATGCCTGCGTCCGTGTAATCAGGTAGCCACAATTTTGGTGGCATTCACTTAGTATCTCGCCTTCTAATACTTTTTGTACCATAGACCCGTTGACGACGCCGAGCAGTTGGCTATGTAGCTTGTTGAGGTGATACCCATGATGTTAGATACTTTCACGCTGTCCTGCCTGCCTGTTGTGGAACCATGCTCGTGTTGTGCGAGTTCCTGTTGCTCGTGATAAAAAGTCGAACATGCCCGCGCACCGGTCCAAGGCTCCGGTTAGCCGTGTGCAAGTCGTCGCATGGACCTGTCGTCTCGCCCACGTTCCGGGCATGCTCCCCCACGTCTGCCAATTATGTGGTGTCCGAGACATGACAAGCGCGCCTACAGCGTCGCCCTCGCCATCCTCTTACACATTCCGCTTATCTGCTTGCGCCATTCAGCCCCACGACACCCGTTTCTTCTCCCGTGGCACCATACAGCGCTCCAATTTGCTCTTTGGCAATTAGACATGGCTGCTATATCTAATTCCCGCCGCCCCTTTTGGCACCATGTCTCGACAATGTTCTCGTCGCTCCAAGTCGCAAAAAGTGTATCCTGAATATCCTGTGCCAATGCATCCGCTGTCGAGACCACGGCTGCGCTTTCGTTGGAATTCCCTCAAAAAACTGCACCACGGCTTGAAACTGCCCACATAGCAATGACCGACTCGGTGTATGTCTATTACCACCATTGCCTTTCGCAAAAAAAGAATCTAACCAGTGAGTAGCCCAAATGTGCCGTTGTTTGGCGAAGCAATAGCAGCCATACAAAACACCATACTGCACGAGCACCATGTTCATTTTCAGCCTGATGCTAAAGTATCGCTTTTGCTGGATGAATTGCGTCGAGCTTCTGTCGGCATCGCCTCTGTAGACCAAAGAGTAGTTGTTTGCAGTCGCAAGTTTGCGTTATTCATCCGCGCTTTTGCGCCATACTTTGATGTGCTGAGCACCTGCATACAAGTTGATCCAAAATGGGTAAGCTGGTTCTGGAGCGCACTCCGTCTGGTGATTAAGGTAAGGATGCTATCGTACCTCGCTACAAACTATACTGATACCATGGTAGATGAGCAGTGACTACATCTGTCTTCTTGAAAAGGTTGCCAACACGTTGGAAGCCATTGTACATACCATGCCTCCTTATCAGCAGATATATGAAGTTTGCAGAAGAGACTCTTCGCGCCCGCAAACAATGCAGGAGGAACATCAATTGGCAGTGCTCTTGTCCTATGTTTACGCCGACTTTGTACAGCTATTGTTAGAAATTTACCGCATCTTCTGCAGAGGGTCCCAGGGTACGTCGTAGGCTATGTCTATACCAGGGTCATTGGTAAATAAATGCGACCAATTTTCGTAACGGCTAACTCTCGGTACAGCCCACCAAGTATCCTGGCGACCACTTGACTCGCGCCTTTCACGCCTAGAGGCTCGACTAGGCAAACACAGGAGATGGCTGGAAAAGGAGACCGAGAGTGATGTTCAAAACTATTTGGATGTCTCACTTCATCGAAAGCAGTATCTGGACTTCTTACACACTCAAAACCAAGTCAGAACGAGCGATCACTTGGAGCTTGAGGGGCAAAGAGCAGCAAAACGATGGAGAAGAGTGTATAAAGTTGGAGACTGGCTTTGCAAATCGCCCACATTTGACCAGCCTGATCATCTTCCCGGACTGTACAGCCCAGACTCATGTGCATGGTTTTTGGAAAGTTCAGTCTACCGGAAATGGAGAGACCAGCCATTTGAGAATGCCATGGCCAACGATTCGCATCTCTTGGTCGACAGTTGGCAGCATCGGGTATTGTTTGTTCAGGGTGAGTAGATACCCTTGTCTTTCCATAAGGTTGGCAACGCACTGACAAATAACAGCGCAGGTCGGGTTCGGCAAAACACTCATATCACATACGGTAATCAATGACCTTAAGGCTGAAGCTGAAGATCCTGATCTCTGTGGTGAACCAACTGCAGTTGCATACTATCATTTCAATCGCCTACATTCCAGACACAATCACCCTGACGATGCCTTGCGCTCCATGGCATGCCAAATGCTTCAACGGCATCGTAACGACCATTCAACACTCGAT
The DNA here is from genome assembly GCA_036172615.1 of Curvularia verruculosa. Classification (NCBI taxonomy): domain Eukaryota; kingdom Fungi; phylum Ascomycota; class Dothideomycetes; order Pleosporales; family Pleosporaceae; genus Curvularia; species Curvularia verruculosa. Next base: position 24,378 of record JAWDHC010000203.1, read on the forward strand.
GCTGTATGCCTTTTGTTACGCAAAACGTCATTTCGAGAGCATGCCAACACCGACGAGGTGGCAGATGTCCTTACCTTACTGCTACGACAGCACCCTACATATATCATGGTCGACGGTATCGATGAGTGCAGCGATACCGAATGCTTTTTGGCACTGTTGGCCAAACTATGCCGAGGTTCTGACGCAAGGGTCATATTGTTCAGCAGGCCGGACTTGAAGATACCCCTGGAGTACCAAAAGTGGGCATCTGATGCCCCTCACATTTTCTATCTTACAAACCATCACAACGCCATCGCCATTGAAAGATATTTGACGCCAGAGGTGAGCCGTCTGGCAGACCAAGGCTTCTTTGGAATATCCATGGACCGATTGCTCATTCCCCAGCTCGCACAAGTAGCAGATGGAGGGTTCCTGTGGGTCAATATGTTACTGAAATTTCTTCAGTCGCCGATGCTTTCATCGGAAGAGAGGCTTGCTATTCTGTCAAACATTGAATCGTTAAAGGGACTAGGCCCGCTCTACCACACGATGCTTGATGCATTAACGCGTCACCCACAGCAGACGAAGCAGATTATCAATGGTGGGTTTCGTTGGCTCTCTCACGGAATTCATCATTTGGAACCAGCTGCGCTGCGAGCGGCTCTTTGTACACCTGGTGCAGACACAAGCAACACATCATGCAAAGCGGACTTGGTAAACGCATTGGAGGAGCTCACCTGTGGCCTTCTCCGAATAAAAGGTGACGTCGTGTCTTTTGCTCACGAATCTGTTTGCGAATTCCTCCAATCCTCTGCTTCTCGCAACTCCGAGTTCACTCTCGAAAACGAAAGTATTGTACATTCGCACCTCGCAGCAGACTGTCTTTTTTATCTCGCGTACGATGTACCGAGGCGCCCATTTGCTGCTCTACAGCCTCCAAACCCATCTACGCCTCCTACTGCTTCGGCCAGTAGTAGTGCGAGTCAACGTACCAATGCATCTGGCGACAGTGGCTATAAATCCTTGTTCTCATCAGACGGCGACAACAACCATCCTGTAGCGCCAATCATGCCCACACCGCGTAACAACAGTTCAAGAGCAAGCAGTATCCGCACTGTATCATTCGACATCCACCTTCCCTTCCTACGCTATGCGGCACTCTGCTGGCCCATCCACCTAAGCCGCGCTCTATCTTTGTCTTCACACCACTCCATTACCGCCTCAACAACAACCAAATTCGTCTACCTCCCCGCTCTCAATGCTTTCCTCTCCTCCCGCCTCGCCGTAACATCATGGGTTGAAGCTTCCTTTCGATACAACTTACCACCCACACTCACCCGTCTCATCGGTCCGTTATCTGACCTCAAAAGCGAAATCTCTCCTTCAACCACGAAGGGCAGAGAACTAAGATTGACAATACAAGAAATGAGAGTATTGAGCGAGAGGCTGGTTGATTTGAAAAGAGAACGGGAAAGTCCAATGAGACAAAACCCCAGTTTGATCTGGCAGATGGATGAGCCCGGCGGAGACGCCTATTGGCCTGTTTGGGAGGAAATTATCGCGAGTGCAAATGCGCGGTGAGAGCAACGAGGATCGAAGACTTGTTTGTCATTCTTCTTTTTTTTTTACCACTCTCCTTGCTTGTATCGTCTGCGGCTTTCTTTCATTCCTCTCAGCCTCGCGGCTGTGCCGTATCCATCTAGAAATCGGTGTTGTTATTATAGGGTTTTGTTTACATCAAGGAATATTCATAGTCGAAATACGGATCAAAACGTATTTCCGACGCTCTTGTGGGGCTGTGTAGTAAAGACTTGACAGTGTTCATGAGGAAATGTGTACATACTCCCCTTAGATCTCGTTATGTGCTACGACCACTTACCCCTGACGCATATGCACAGCACCCCAAGCCCCGAGTTACACGCAATACTATACGACGTCCCAAGGAATCTCCACATTCAGGCACCCTGACCATGATCTGATCAAAGTCAACCTAAAACAAGACAACCTTATCTAGTCGTTGCCACTATCATTCCGGCCCGTAAAAGTTTAAAACGCCGACCAAGCTAACAATATTGCATTCTCAATATACTAGCCCTATCGCAAGTTGAGCCGAATCACCAGCTTGGCCTTGCGGCTTTGTAGTCGGATTAACCAAGCCTTGGCGTAAACTTTCAAGACCATAATTAAGTGACAATTCTTGAAAACGAAAATACGTTGCAGTATCTAAATGTAGCATTCTTACACAAATTTTAGTGATGTACTACACTTTTGGTGATTGCTACATACTCGACTACTTTGAACTTATCGTGCTGGCTTGTATAGCCGTACATCCCCTGATACAGACGAAGATCTGAGTTATTAGACTGGAAACATAGCGCGGATGACATCAGCTGACACGGTGTAAGACCTAAGATCTTTCTGATGGCGAATACTAGCATAAGCACGGCCTCTACAGCGTCTTGGTACTACTGTTTTTACTAGGTTATGGCTAAACTAGAGCCAGAATAATGCTGGAATGTGTAAATCGTAAAAGCGAGGTTCAAGGGGTCTTCTCTACTATATAACAAAGTCCGTTCCTGTACCTTAAAATCACATCATTTACGATACCTCTCTCTCTCTTGGACTCGGACATACTATCTACCCAGCTTACTACAAACAATTCGGGTTGTTCTACCGGCTACTTTCAACATGAAGAGCGTTCTCTTCTTGCTAGCTCTCGTTGCGCCACTTGTAGCTGCGGTACCTCAAGCTTCAAGTGCACGTGCGGGAGTAAGTATATCCGTTCTCGTACAGATCGTTGCGCTAATAGTATCAGCTTTGTAATAGAGCGAGAAACTCTTGCAGAAATTTTGATAATACTGAAACGCAGGAATGTGTAAGTTATGTCTACTTTACAGCCAAAACTCATACTCATTATGGTTCTAGGCTGGGAATGCCAGGTGTAACAACCTTGATAATACTTGTGGTTTGTACTTTAGTACTACAGTCCGTAACGGAAGAGTGGTTAACCTTGCATTCTGCACCTAAAAGTTGATGGTGGGAGAAATTTGGTACGGCTGTTTGGGTGCGAGGATGCTGGGATGAAGAAAGTAGTGGCAGAGATGGTCCGAAGGGCACCTGGGTAGGGCATGGAGGCCATAAATTGGGGCGGCAGGAGAAGGAGAACCCGAAATTACTGCTCACTACCAGAGCGTATGCACCACTGTCAATGTTATCAACATAACGACTATTCGGAACGCATGTTCATGGTAGAAATCCAGCAAAAATATGTTTTAACATGACCAAAGATCATCAAGTTCCACTTAGGGTCTTACAATATGGAGCAACTGGACTAAACAGCTGCTCTAACAGCTATTCAGAGGCTGCTCTTACTTCGATTGCATTGAGTGTTTGCTGTAGATATTATAAAGAAAGATCGAGTTTTTTTTTTACTGAAGTTGTTTCTATGAGGCTAGATTTCTAGGCCGATCAAGTAAGAAATTCTCGATATCCTTGACTAATTCGCCACAAACTTGGTGTGCCGTAGCGTATACAGAGTCCTGGTTCTTTTCTAGCTTGGTGAGTCCCTAAGTTGTTGAGCGCTTAGTCGAGCGATGATGCATCTAGCACCAGAATTGTCGGGATCTGATCAGTCTTGGTGACTAGCAGATACGCCACTTAGACCGTTTAGTTATACTGTTTCATACAAAAAATCAGCACGAGGGGGGCTACTTGTAACTTGGTGGTTGTAGCGGCGCAATGGTGCATGGAGCTGAGCTTCTGACAATAGCTACCTAGGCCCAAAACTTACGAACATCAACTCGTCACATTCTACAACCATGACACCCCCACCATCCACTCTCTACACCCTCTCCTTTCTCATAGCAACCCTCACCACCATCTTCGTCGCCTGTACTCTACGCCTCATTGCTATCCTGCCCAATGCGCGCTCAAAAGCCACACCACTACGGCGCAAGCGCCCGCTCGCAACACGCGTGCTGATAGTGCTTGGATCCGGGGGTCACACACACGAAATGCTGCACCTGCTACGCGACCTCGACACGACAAAATACACGCACCGGACGTACGTCATCAGCAGCGGCGACGCTTTTTCCGCGCAGCGTGCGGCACAATTCGAGCGCGAATTGGAAGAGAGGGCGAGGCGAAAGCAACGAGGGGTGCAAGACAAGCCGGTGCTTGCACAAGAAGAAGAAGACGATGGAAGGCCCACGATGCAGGTTACAGACGAAAACGGCATCACACACATGCTAGACACGTCCAAAGGAGGAGAAAGCGGCCCAGCTTGCATCGGTTCACAACACTATGATATCGCCGTGGTACCTCGCGCAAGAAAGATACACCAGCCACTGCTTACAACACCCATATCTGCTCTCTACTCTCTCCTTGCATGTTTTGAGCCGCTTCTCGGCGCTTCTCTGGGTCATGCACCGCCGGCAACACCTTATGAGGCTGCTGCTGCCGACGTCCCCGACCTCATCATTACTAATGGTCCCGCTACAGCCGTCATAGTCATTCTTGCAAGCCTCATATTGCGCTTCTTCAACGTCAAGGGTGTGGATAGCAGAAATAAGTGCAAGACTGTGTATGTGGAGAGTTTTGCTCGCGTCAAGACGCTTAGCTTGAGTGGGAAGATTCTGCTCAGAGTCGTGGATCGGTTCCTTGTGCAGTGGGAGGAGTTGGAAGGCGCGGGTGGTAGAGCAGAGTACTGTGGTGTTCTGGTATAGACCAGGTAAGGAGCCTCGATGTGCGATGCGTGATATACATGGTGACAATGCGTACCAAAAAACACAAGTCGTTTGATGTACGGTTTACAGCGAAGATACCCCCACTACAATGATATTGAGATTGCTGCCATTCGTTCACGGCTATGTGTACAAACATGTCTATGTTACAATTCTCATGCCTAGAGACCGCCATGCAACCATGAACCAACAAAAGCAGCTTAGTCCAACTCCTGGGCCGATGTGGGAATCTGCTTCTTCCCTAGGTACGGTTTTGTAGCTTTCTTCTGCATGTGTTGGCCCAGCGCAGCCAATAGGCTCTCTCGATCCACAAGAGGTTGCTTCTTCAACACCTCTGCTTTCGTCCTCTGCTCCAGCTCCCACCTCAGCTGCATGGGCGTCTTCATCGCTTCAGCCGCTCGCTTTTGCTCCTTTGCGATTTCGCGTGCGAGCACACCTTGTTCAGAGTGCTTGTTGATCTTGATGCGTGGGGCGTCAGGATCCCTGTCTTTATTCGCCTTGATAGAGAAGTCGTGGATATCGCCGCGGAGTTCTTCACCAAGAGTATCAGGGAAGGGTGGTGCGACTAGGATGTAAGACATGGAATCGGATCTCTCGACAATGTTGCGCGTTGTGTCGACGTCGTCATATGCCTCTGGAAGTTCAGGGTCCTTGCTTCTGGGAAGTTGCGTTTTGAGCCTTTGTTGCTGCTGCTTCTCGATTTCGGTCAGGTTTTCTTCAATTTCGTCCGTCCTGAGAGCGTTTAGGCCTTGCTGTCCGCTAGCCCCCTTGTTGCTGCTTCGCCAACGGTCTAAACTGGAGAATGGCTGAGCGATTGTGGACATGGTCTTTTTGAGCCATGAGCGCTTTTCTGTGCCTTGCTCTTGTGTGACCTCAACTTCTTCGGTCCATTCTTCGCGTTCCCACGGCCACTCAATACGGTGGTTTGTACCGGAAATATAGCGGTGGAATATGGGAAGACCGTTCCGAGGGTCGTATTGGTGTTCCTTTGGTATTTCAGAGCTACCGTAGTCAGTTCCAGTGTAGGGGTCGATGCCTGTTGTGTGTCGCTCCATGAAAATCTTTTCTACAATGACATCCTTGTAGTGCTTTACACCACCTTGGTTGATCTCAGAGGGTATCACCAGACGGACGTGGTCCATAGCAAGTGGTACTTCATTTGGGTGCTTAGGACCCATTTCTTCATTTGCAGCACGGAAGACATCAGAGTCGTAATATTGCTAGGAAATATTAGCAGCCTATCACACGAGAAAAAAAGCTTATACACACCATATTCAAGTCTTTGACAATAAGTTCATGGGTTCGGGGAATGATCTCCTGTACGACACCAATTTTGCCAGCATCTTTTCCCTTGAGAATGACAACGCGGTCATCCTTCACAATTGGAAAGTACTTCTTGTCGTCGACGACCAATGGGTACTCCAACGCTAATCCCTTCTTCTCTCGCACAGCATTGCGATTCTTTTGTGTCTTGACAGGGATCTCAGGCTTTTGCATCTGGTTCGCCGTAAGAGCGCCATACTTGTCGGCGTCTGGGCCAACAGCACGGTTTGGCCTTAGAGGGCCCAACTTCCAGTCCTCCTTTGCATTAGCCAGGGCTCGTTTCTTGACTCCCCTGATGTTCTCATTCTCCCACATGATGCGCTGGAGAACGGCTTGCTTGGACTCCCATCGCTCTTGTTTGACTTCTTGCCGCTTCTTTCGCTCTCGCTCGTGCCATTGAATGGCATGCTTGACTTTGCGGACTTCTTTGAGCTTCTTGGCCTGGCGGGCGGCATTGCGTCCTGGCCGGACGACTAATTGGCTCATGGTGGGTAGTGTAGCGGCGTTGGATGTGGATGTGCGAGGGTTTGCGGACTACCGAGCCATCGAACGGCGAGTGAGGACGGGTGCTGGCGATGGAATTTTCGGGCCAATGGACACTTTCAGATTCACTGCAAGCGCCTCGCCTCAGTGGCTTTGTCCTCACAGTGATGGGTTGGCGGGAAGTCGTCCCTCTTGGAGGTGACCAGTGCCTTCGATATCGCGAACCAAATTTCCGCGCCGGCTCGCGGGCGGTGTGTCAGCGTCACTATTCTGCCACGCCAAAACAGCTGGTCAATGACATCGTACCGCAACCACGACCATCACTGCATCCTTCAAACGTTTTGTTCAACATGCCGCTTCTACGGCGCAGGCTGCGCTGCCATTACTGTAATGTTCAGTCGCGAGACAGCGTCTCACAAATACCGAAGACATACCACTGTCCACAATGCGACGCTGTCAACCACTTCGATGAGGTACATGTTTGAACATATGAATATCCAATGTCCGCACAACTAACTTGCTGTCAGCGCGGAAATATCACTGATCCTCCGATGGAAGAGATTGCGACTGCTCCTGCACCTGTACTCCAGTATATACCCTCACGTTCACCCTCGCCCTTTGTGTCTGCTCCTACAGAGGAGATCTTCTGCGACGCGTGTCAGCACAACCAGACGCTCTACACAAGTCTGCTCGCCGAATTCCTTCCAGATGAAGATGATCCGCAATACGATAAATATCTCGCAGCCTATGACGACTACAAGATCGAACTTGAGGAGCGTTATCCGCAGGTCTGTAAGGACTGTCTTCCCCGGGTCCAGAATCAGATACGGAACGCGAACCATGTCGCCAGAGCAGACAACTTGGCGCGTATCATGGAGGCAAGCAAAGAGAGGCGCACAATTGTGTACACAGCGCGACAGATGTGGACGCTCAGGGCCATTTCGCTGGCGAAATGGATTTATATACTGAGTACAATGGTGGGACTGCTCTGGCATGCCACTGGAGCGATCATGGTGCCAGATGAGGCCGCTCGGAAATATCGCGCCTTCTCTTGGAGTACCTGTTTGCACCAAGCAATTCTCTCGCGCTCAGTCGACGAAACCTGTGTACTTTCGCCGTATATAGTCAAATGGTTGCAATACGCTGTTTTTGCCGACCTGCTCACTATCTGGTGGAATCCCAAGCTGAAGCTCAAGACCAATAGCCTCACCGGGAGGATGCATGGCCTCATGTCACTATGGTCGATACGTTGCACTGTAGTCGTACTCCGTTTTGCGAGTCTTTACTATTGGCAACATACCACAATCGACAGCTATAGTACATTACAGAGCTTCCATTACACTCAGATGGCCATGACTGCTGTACTGGCCCTCTCATTCATTCTGACCTGGAAGACTGTTCGCATAGTCTATGGCGCCATACCATCCTTCCCAAAGGCAGCTCAAGAACCCGTCCTCAGCGCACCCAATAGCGCAAAGAAAGAGAGGAGAGGCTCTTACCATCCCGCACACCCTCAAGCAGACCTTTTCGACAGTATGGCTCATTCGTTCGCATCGGGCATCCAAGGCTATCAAGAGTCTTCTCCCGCTCCTCCGTCACCCACCCTCACCGAATCATCCTTTACCACACACGCTACCACCGAAGCTACTACGCCTTTCGCGCAGCGAAACGCTTTCCTAGACGTGGATGACATGGACTGGACCCCAACCAAGGGCCGCTTTTCTTCTCAGCCCCCCGAAATCATATCTAACCAATTTTCCCGACGCCCAACTACTGCCCAAGAACAACTCTCGCCATCTGTGAAACCCAGAGAACCGCACTCCATCTTCGCTCGCAAAGACCCTAATCCATTCCGCCATCGCGTCCCTGCCGCACCCCCCACCTCGCTCGCCGCCAACCAGAAACCCGACCCATGGAAACGCGGCGTCTGGGCGCCGCCACTCAAGGAAAGCATGCCTAATTTCTTCAAAGAGGAGAAAAAGACAAGGGGTGCTGATGGTGCAAGCAATTCACAGGGCCTCGAGGGCCTGGGCGTCCCTAAAAACGTAAAGAGGGACGCCGAGTTGTTTGCTAGTCCAAAGCTCAAATACGACTACTATGGTACAATGAAGGATACTGGTCTCGAAGATACATTCAACTCCCTGTTCTCCAAATAGAAATCACAGAAGAAGAAGAAGAAGAAGAAAAGGAAATTTGGGGGCTGCGCCTTCAATACTAGGGTGTTTGCATTGGCGAGCGATAGGGTTCCTTACTTTTTTTTGCTGGCTGATTTGTTTTTTTCTTTTGTTCTTTCACTCTTTTCTCTTTGGCATGTCCAATGCATTATTAATTGGCGTTTTGTTTGAGATACCCGGGCGGCCAGCGGCACTTCTTTCCTATGTTACATTGGTCGGATTTTGGGACGCCGCAGAACGGGATCTGGTATTTTGCAAAATGTCTTTTGTAGTAGACAGGCAAGGAATTGCATATGTAGAGTGAGATGTCATATGTGAATCGGATAGGCGGGTAAAACTTCATGTGTACAGAAAACATAACCCAAGTTATTGTGCTTCCCCGCAGATGACCCGTAAGCTGCCAAGGAATCAAGTATCAACACACAACAGCCCAGCAAAGACTTTTGCAAACGAAGTGGGCGCTTGAACGAGTCAGATTTTCTATCTAACCCTCCAGCATATCATGACTTTCATATGCCGAGTAGAAGCACAGATATCCCCAATGTAAAGACTCCGAAAACCGTCCGCAGTGATCCGCGGATTCCATCATTCGTTCATGGCGGGCTGGTGATCCACGTTCATTTCCTTCTTTGACTTCTTGCCGGCCAGTACTCTATGACCTGGGCTTCTCCTTCTTCTCCTTCCACAGCGCCGAGAGACCGACACCGGAAACCTTGACAACCTTGAAACGGACACCGGGAATATCACCCTTGGCCTTGCCCTTACGACCGAAACCGGCGAGGAGGACTTCGTCGTTCTCGTCTACGAAGTTCAAGCAACCGTCGTTGGGGACTGCTTCGCGTTAGCCCCCGTCTTTTTGCGCGCACACTCGCCACAGGTAATTTTTCTGTGGCTACATGCTCAATTCTTAAGATTCAAATGACATACCGAAAGCGGTGACCTTCTTTCCGTTCTTGATCAACTGGACCCTGACACACTTTCGGATAGCGGAGTTGGGCTGCTTGGCCTCAACACCGACCTTCTCAAGGACGATACCCTTGGCGTGGGAAGATCCACCGAAGGGAGAGGACTTGAACGCGGTTCCGAGGAGACGCTTCTTGTAGTGGAGATCGGCCCATCGTCCCTCACGGCGATGGTTGCGGAGCTTGCGGGCGGCGTTGAGACCTCTTGGCTTTCCTGGACGAGATTGTGAGCAGCTGCAAAATGGACAGTGGCATGGTTGCAGAGCGAGGGCCGGAGGGCGCGTGTCGATGCTATCTCGACGAATCGAAGGCGTGTCAAGGGATGGAGTGCGTACCTTTACCCATGGTTGCGGTGTTGACGACAGGTGTGCTGGAGAGAGAGTGGTTAGTATCGCGAGCGTCGAGGTAAGTATCGGGACAGAGAAATCGAACCCAGCTTGTGTGCGCACGGGCCTTGGCGTCGCTTCTCTGGTGGCTAGCGCATCTGCAGGGGTGCCGCTTATCTTATCGCACCATCGTCATTCCACCTGGGCCGACAGCCTCAGGAACATCAGCATGTCATCTGCAATCCACTGCAGGAGGTAACATGATTGGATCTATTCGATTTCGACAACAAGTATCTATTCCTAGTGTTCAGCGCTTGAGGCCCGGCACCCGAGGTCCTTGATAGCTTCTTGATCTAGTCCCAACCAACGTGGACCTACTTCCTTTGGCTACCCCCGTAAACACCGCGTCGCATGCAACACCATGAGTTCTAAAGACGACAAAAAGGTCACCAGGACGCAGAAGAATCGCCTTCCTGCGCCTGCGCTATTCGTTGGACCGCCATCGCACAATGCATCCAACACGTCGCTGCATGAGACACGAGTACCGACGAAAACACCTCTAGTCCGCCAACGGTCCTTGCTTTCGCCCGATTCGAAACGGCCTCTTCCTCCCAATACCACCAGCGATGGCGACCATCTCAGTCCCGTGTCAACGAACCCCTCTGCGCCATTCCAAAGGCGCCAGCGACAACAAAGCCAAGCCGCCGATGCTGAAGCCTCATCGCGAGCCGAAGCCATATGGGCCGAGATGCAAAACACGCTCGAGGAAGTGGAACTCAGCGCCATAAGAGGCCCTGGAATGACCGTCTTTGGCTCTGAGCACTCTCGCGCGTTGGACGAGCTGCGAAAAGCCCAAATTGAGCTTGCAAAAGCGTGGGCGCGCTCAGAAGAAGACGAACTGACGCCGGAACAGCAGCAACAACAACAGCAGAAGAAGAAAAAGGTGCAGGATGGAAAATCGATAGACTTGCAGCCGCAGAGTCTTGCGAACCCTCGCGATGGCGCGGGTGCGGGCAAGGGCGACAAATTGTTCGATAGAATCAAATTGGAAGAGGAGACAGAAAAGGATATTGAGCTTAGTCGGAAAAGAAGAGAGGAGAATGATCGGTATTTTGAAAAAGTTAACAAGGGTGTGCAGGAGGTGGTTGTGCGACTGGAAGAGGTGGCAAAGGCAATGAGGGGAGTTGAGAGCGAAAGCAAGGAGATTTGGGGCCATGCAAGCGATGACACAGAGAGCATTACGACTGCACCGAGTGTAACTTGAGAAGAGGGGAGTGCATGTATGTGCATGGCACACTTTTCCCTGCTTCATTCGTCGAGAATCGAGAATCGAGAATATAAATCAACGACGCTGCAATCTATGATGTCGATCATACTTGGCAAACACATGAAGCGCAGTTTTGAACGTCGGCAGCCCACGGCAAAAAAAGCATCTCGGGGCAGAGTGGAGATACCAAAGAGGGATACGATTTGCCAAAGTAGCAATCCAGTTGCTAAACTTTGAGGCTTCCTGCGCAGTACGAAACATGCCGTCACTGTGCTGTATAATCATGTCGTCTCAGAGGTACAAGAAAAAAGGCTCCACATCAGAGTAATTAGTGGAACAGTGCTTATACTTTATACTATCAAGTCTGCGCACTGATTGCGAGTCTGGGACTTTCTAAAATAATCTATGTACAATATTGCAGGCTTCAGAAGTCCACCCCACACACTAACTTGCATCTGTTTTTTTTGTTACTCTGAATTTATTCTTCTTTCCCTTCGGTCGATCTAAAGCAGATAGCGATAGTCTGGGTTCAAATCACCCATCTCCGTCTTCTCGTACTCTGTCAAGCCCACATCCCTCACACTCTTTTCTCGTCTCCGGTTCGCCCAGCTGCACATGACAAAGTATACACTGCAGCTCACGGCGCTGAGGCACACAAAAGCAATGCTAATCGAATAACCCATCGTGTACTTGGGTGCGTCCTTCTTGAGGAAAGCAAACGTAGCGATAATGCCGCCAATGTTACCTAGGATATTATGTCAGTAAATGTGCCCCAACAACAGTAAAACAAGGGAAACAATGGGACATACCAAAACCAACCTGCCAAGCACTACCGACAGCTCTCCTGTGATGTCCGCCCAGGTTCATGTTGAACCAGCATACAATAACAGGCATGGCCGTATAAGCTCCCATGGCTACGAGGAAGAGTGCTGCGTACTGCACTTGGCGATGATTATGCACAGTGATGAGGATAGCGAAACCGGCAATAGCGACCAAGATGGGGAAAATAGCGAAAAGGAAGCGATGCTTGAGGCGATCAGAGAAATACGCAATCGTCATAGCGAAACCGAAAGCGGCGGCCCACGGGGGCACGCTATGAAGCTGGGTTTGGATAGGCGAGTAACCGTAGCCTTGGATAATGGCAGGGGAAAAGTAGGCATAGCCGTACGCCGGGACGATGAGGCCGAAATACATCATGCCACCAACAAAGATCTTGGGATCCTTGAATACATTTCCAACGTCTCGCAGTTTGATGGGGCGTTCACGGGCGGATCGGCCTTGGTCGATTTGGAGGCGGGATTTTACATAGGCACGCTCAGGTTCCGACAGCCACTTGACTTCTTCGGGGAAATTTGGTAGCAGAAAGAAGAATGCGAATGACACCACGACTGTCAACAAGCCCTCGAGGATGAAAATCCAACGCCACCTATACAGTTAGTATTTTGTTATAGAAGGGGAACCAGTGCCTTGGCAACTGTGAGGTTGTTCGCACTTACCCACGGTAGCCCCTCATGTGGTCCATTTTACCAATAGCACTGGCTAGCAGTCCACCAAAGGCTCCAGCAAGAGTGGTTGAGCTGAAGAAGAAGGAGAAGCGTTTCTGAGCCTCGTGTCTCCTATACCACATTCCAATCAGATAGAAAGCGCCAGGAAACATGCCTGCTTCAAAAACACCCAGGAAAAAGCGGGTGGTCAGCAATCCGGCGTAGTTTTGGACGAAACCTTGCAGCATTGTGACGAGCCCAAAGCCAAACATGCAGATGCTGAGCCAGATACGAGGCTTCATCTTCTTGAGCAGAATGTTGGACGGGATCTCGAAGAGGATGTACGGGACGAAGAAGATGACCAACGCCGTGTTGTAGCGGTTGTCTCTGTTGAGATCGAGTTCCTGGCTGAGTCCGAATACATTGGCGTTGGCAATGTTGACGCGGTCGAGGAAGGCCAGCAAGTACATGATGCACAGGAATGGAATGACATGGAGATCGATTTTGGCTATGAGTTTGGCGTCGGTAGTGCTGGGCGGACACGTGATGTGTTCGAGGTCATCATCGTGCCTGTTGTCGTACCGAGGAACGACTTCCTCCTTGCCATAATCTGGAGACGGCGGTTCTTCTGGAGAATCGGTCAGAGAGTTGTTCTACATGGTATTCCCTCGCCAGACTGAGGCGCGGGGTGCTTGTGTGTGTGTGTGTGTGTGCCGTGTTTGAGCTTGGCGATGAGATTACTTTAGGACAAGCCTTTCAGAAGTGATCCGAAACCACTTGGCGCAGCGACAGGGAAACCCTCGACTTACTTTCTCTTTTGCCAAACATGGTGGCGTTTTGGCAATGTCAGACAGCCTGGTGCGGAACAGACTTGAGGAGGAGCGCCTGGACAGAGGGCCGACGACTGTATGTACCGTGGTAGGACAGAGGGCCGAACCTGGGCTTAGAATGGCACCTGCAGGGCGTGGGGAAGGGAAAGATATAGCCGGGGCAAATGGATGACTGAGTCTTACATAGGAAGCTCGAGCAGGCCGAGGTCGCAGACCCTAGTTATCGGCTCTAGCCAGTCGTGCAAGCGGACTGTTCGCTAACCCCGCATCTTTGACTCGTTGACCTTTTGCTCCTGCGTCGGCAGCATCGCATCTCGTCGGGGAAGATGGAGCATCGTTCCCCAGCCGCCAAGTCGCGGATAGCACAGGCTACGACGTAACCTTTGCATGCGGCCCATGTCCGTGCGCCTTTCACCATTGCCATCCATGGCTCGGCCAGGCGACTTTTGCCGGGTTGGTCCAGATGGCGCTGAAAAAAATAAGAGTCGGGCGGCGCGCGCCTCGCGTCTAAGGCTGCTGTTACCATGTGATCAACAGTGTGGCGTCTTGAGCTAGATTACATAGAGGCAATGCCGGAATGTCTCAAGCGACGATGAGGAGGATGTGATGAAGAAGACGAAGAGGCATTCCGCGGGAGAGGGACCTGTTTTGCGGGTGGCCATGGTGAGGTGCTGGTGAAGGGCGCATATGCCTTTCTATGGAAGCTCGTGGCAAGGACGGCATGTCCATGTATGTGGCATTGTGGAGTTGCCATGTATGTTGGGTCGAGTAGTACAGCAGATGGGTTGGTGGTGTGGAGACCGGGTGTGGGAGGGCGGTGGAAGCATCGGCCCAGGGCGCGCCCGCAGCGCAGCGTGATGTCAAAGCGTCGTAGTCCTAGACAGCAGTGGAGGGCTTAGTAAGGAGTGGGAGCAGGGCAAGGTTTTGTATGCGAAAGGGTCAACCTTGCCATCGGGCAAGACTGGTTCGGCAGCCGACCTCACTCGAGCCTGGGCACGCCGAAGTCTCAGCGTCGTCCACGCTCCTTTCCTGCTTCCTCACGCCCTCTGACCGCTGCCACACCCTCTCCGCCATACTGCTGCCACTACTTTATGCAAAGGCGGACTCTGCTCCCGGAAAGCCATACTTGCGTCCCCTCGGACTCGATCGCCCATTCCAGAGAGCGGCTGGCCTGCTGACCCGAAATGGTGAATGCCAAATATGTCGCCTTCACAGTCAACAAGCAGACGCCCTTTCTGCAGACGCCCGACCAGGCCTATGCGACAGTGATTAATTGCCGCCCGCCCGCTGGCAAGCGTGCCGCCTTCGCGCAAGAGGTGCGCTCCCACAATGTTCCCTTGGCAAAGGTCGAAGGCAGTCTGAAGCGCAAGCGGGGTGAAGATGGCAAGAGAGACAACGACCAAGCAACCAACTCAGGCCTCTCGTATGCCAGCAATGCCACAGCACCCCTCACAGCCCAGCCCGCCCGTCCGCTGCTCACCCAGCAGTGGCAGCAACGCAAGCCAACCAGGTTACGGCGGGGCAAGATTCTCTCCAAGGGTGTCGATCTCGACTGCTGGTTCATAATACTCTCCTACTCGGACCCGGCCCAGTTACTCGAGATGCGTAGCAAGATTGCCTCGTGTTATCGCTTCTTGCGAGACAACCCCATGCTCTGGAAGCATAGCAGGGTGTACTACTACGGGACCGACATGCCGGACCCACCTCCAGGCCTTACGGAGTTCCAGTTTGCCCACCTGCGCCACGGTCATGGTTGTATGGACTGCGGTGCGCCAGTGAGTGATGCCCCCCCTCCCCGCGTACAGTATTAGACTGCCTGAGAAACACATGTTGACTTGATTGCCCGTCGTTCAGAACACTCGCAAGACATTCTGGGCGTTTCTACGCCGCATGTGTAAAGATTGTCTAACCAACCAGGTCATCAAGGAGCATGAGGCCATGGCGCTGCTCAAGGGTCCAGACGGTGAAGACATATCTTTCATCCGCGCTGCGCTTCCAAGTGGTATCTACGATTCCTGGGGCAACTTTGTTGGCGTTGGCCCAGCCAGCACACATGCACTCAAGACAATCTATCTCAAGTCAGATGTGGACAAGCTTATCGCCGAGTACAACCGCGAAGTGCGTCAACGGGCTTCCGACGGCAGCGAGCCCTCGACCTGGGTTGCTACGTGGCTTGCCGAAAAGGCTCAAAAGATAGAAGAACGGCAATCCTTTGCAAAGAAGATGGAGCAGTGGGAAGAGATGCAGCGAACGGCCAGGACTGCCGAGTATAGTTCCAAGAAATCCCGGCGCAAGGCCTACTTCAAAGAAAAGGCCGCTCAACTCAACCCGCCGATTGATGTCAAGGAGCTCGAGGCCTGCCCATCGTATAAGCGCGCCGTGACGATTCCCAAGGATCCCAACACCACTTCTTGGGATCTGCTCAAGCCCAAGATTATCAAGGAGGCCGCAGCAAACGCAGCACGAAGGAGTCTAGAAGAGTCGCACCCACCTACTGCATCAACGTCGGGCATATCGACGCCTACGGGTAGCATGAACGTCTATCCTCATCCCCATCTCTATCTCGGCGCCATCATGGGGCTGCCGCCGCCGCCCGGGCACCACATGTTTCATTGATCAGTTTTCGCTTTGCATGCTTCATGCTGGGATGAGGTGTTCACCAAGGGAGAGATACAATACCTGGGTTAATGACTGCATTTTTGTTTGGCACTGGAGCTGGTTTCTGTTTTTATGTTTTTGATACGAGCATGGGCATGAGCATTTCCCTGCAAGGCGCTGGGTCAAGACTTGGGATCGCAAGCGAAAGGGCAATGGCTAGCGGGAGTTAATTGTGTTTGGCTGCTTTCTTCTTCTTCTGTTGTTGTTGTTGTTGTCGTCGTCGTCGTTCGTTGTTTCTCTGCCCTAATACTATGCACGCTGTTGTTTTAGGTTTAATGGAAATAGTTTCTTTCTCCTTCCAGCCCGACCACATGGACGCTTTGACAAACGCACGCATACCATGCATGTAGACGACAGTGGAGTACCCGAGCTACCGAGCTAGATGGACAAAATTACTTGTTGGAGCGAAGCATCCACTTTTCTAACCGTGCCGTTGTCGGAGAGGGACGGCATGTGGGTGCAGGGCGAGTCATCCCCCCACAGCTTAGTATGACAGCATGGCGATTGGCGGGTCAGTGCAGGGAGCCATGGCTGGAACAGTCAGCAACAGGAAAACCGCCGTGGAAGACAGCACGGTGATGGTAAGACGACAGCAGCAAGGTATCGAAGACGATGATGGCGTCAAGAGGCGACTGCCGCAGAGCCGCACACCATTGCCCCTCATTCCCGATGGCTGGCCTGCGTCGATCTGCCTGGCCACAGCCAATGACAGCGCCTGGAAGTCGGATTATGCGCATCCAGTAGGAGCAGGCCGCAAAACCACCATGCCTCTTTGCCGGATGGGCCTGGAGTCTGCCCTTGGCAAGCTTTTCTTACTGAACATACTTCAAACTTGCCGGTCGGCAAGTCAAGGACAGACGCTTAGGTTATCGGGCCTGTGTCGCGATAGCCCCAGATATCGTAATCGAGAGGGTCCAGACGGTCAGACAGTGCGCGGCTTGTGATTGGCGCAGCCGCCGAAAAGGTGGGTCTTTGAGCGTGGCTTCCAGAAACAAAAGATTGTTGCCATGCCGGGCCGAGGCATGTGTTGTGTCTTCTTAAGATCCTTCTCGCGCCCTCGGCTATCGTTTTCTGTCCTTCTACTTTTTCTAGACTTCTCTTGCTTCGTCTCCTTGGACTCTACCACCGCCAATTGAGCGCTCCAGAGGTAATCAACTTTTTTTTAGCAGCTTGTTAAGATATACACACATACCCATATCACCACAATGGCATCGGCCTCTCGAACCTTTTCCCGCGCTCTGCGCACCGCTACACCTTCGTTCCGCACCACTGCCACACGCTCTTCTGCCCGTTTCGTTGCACCCACACAAAACGCTTTCCGCAACCAACGACGTGGATATGCTTCTGAGGAAGGCCCTGATAAGCACGAGGGTAACCCAACCGGTCTAGCCTGGGGTGCAGGCGCTCTGCTCCTCGGTGCTGGTGGTTATGCTCTCTACACATACAAGCCAGAGCTCTTTGGCCAGGCCAGCAACAAGGTCTTCACACCCCGCTTCGAGGATTACCAGAAGGTCTACGACGACATCGCCAAGAGGCTGCAGGACCAGGACGACTATGATGATGGCAGCTACGGCCCTGTTCTCCTGCGTCTGGCATGGCACGCTTCGGGAACGTAAGTACATAAAACTATTTTTGTCATCACGCAAATTAAATACTAATATCCTGCAGTTACGACAAGGAGACCGGAACTGGTGGTTCCAACGGTGCAACCATGCGTTTCGCCCCCGAGGGTGACCATGGCGCCAACGCTGGCCTCAAGGCTGCCCGTGACTTCCTTGAGCCCGTCAAGGCTGCTTTCCCTTGGATCAGCTACTCTGACCTCTGGATCCTTGCTGGTGTTTGCGCCATCCAAGAGATGCAGGGTCCCAAGATCCCCTACCGTGCTGGCCGCACCGACCGTGACGTCTCCTTCTGCACTCCCGACGGTCGTCTTCCCGATGCCAGCAAGGGCAGCAGCCACATTCGCGCCATCTTTGGCCGTATGGGCTTCGACGACCGTGCCATGGTCGCCCTGTCTGGTGCTCACGCCCTCGGCCGATGCCACACTGACCGTTCCGGCTATGACGGTCCCTGGACCTTCTCGCCTACCACCCTGACCAATGACTACTACAAGCTCCTTCTCGAGGAGAAGTGGGGTTACAAGAAGTGGAACGGTCCCAAGCAGTTTGAGGATGTCAAGACCAAGAGCCTCATGATGCTGCCCACTGATATGGAGCTCGTCAAGGACAAGGGCTTCCGCCAGTACACTCAGCTGTATGCAAAGGACAATGACGCCTTCTTCAAGGACTTTTCCGAGGCCGTCATGACCCTCTTTGAGCTTGGTGTTCCATTCCAGCACCCCGAGGACCAGCGATGGGTCTTTAAGAGCTCTTTTGACTAAATATTTTCTTCTTGATCAATAATAGTTGTGGGGGAGGAATGCATGGGAGCAGGGTTCACTTTTGAACATTCGAGATATCCATCTAGATTATTAGACATTTTGCTTGGCATGTCACACGTGGGGATGTAGATAGATAGACATGCTGTGGGTGTGGTTTTTAAACAAGACTCACATGTTCTGCTCGTCCCAGTGTTACATAATTACATTGTTTGCAATAGAAGCATAGCAGTTTAAGAAATCAGTCTAAAAAAAATGCATTCAGCTTAATCAACTTTTGCCCATGACAAATTCAGATTTTGGGAGGTTGTTGTTCCTTTAACGATTCTCCACCAACCTTTTGCCTATGTAAAAATGAAAACACTGTATCCAAGCCACGTTATGAAGCTCTTGCAAGCCTATGCCCCTTCTCCTTTCCAATTGATTATTGTCTGCCTGTCTGGGAAAAAGTTACTACGCCGCTCACATACAGCGTGTTCTGCTACTTGCTGGTAGGTGCAGACGTATCCTTCATCGTGCAAAATGTATATGTGCTTGGCAATGTGCAAAGGCGGGGGAGGGGGGGGAGGCAGATAACAATCAAGTTAGACTATTTTATCCCGTTTTTTTAGGGTAACTGTACAAAGGAATTGATTGGTTCTATAGAAAAACTAGTGTCTGGCGATATGCGTCTGATGTCGTGGTTCTTTAGTTACTGGTGCTGGAAGTCCGTGTGGGTATGGGCGGTGGGAGGGGTTTGCTGTGATGTAGATGCTTCATTCAGTGTGCGTGCCATTAGGTGTTGACGCAGCATGTGTGATGATTGAGATGGAACCTGTGATGATGCAGTGTTTGTCGGGGAAGACGGTTGGGAGATTTTAATCTACATATGCTTGTATATGCGATATTATATTCAAAAAGCAATATGCGCACCATCATGTTATTTCGAGAGATTTTGCGCAACTCAACAAACATCAAAACGTCGTGATCGACATGTGTATCCATTCTCATTGTTGCATAGATGCAAGGCTCTAGCCGGTATTTGCAATCAATACAGTATGTTATCGTACAGTTCACATAAACCACCTGGTTCAATGACTCCACTGACTTTCCTAGCAACGATTTTTTTTCTCACGGTGCCTGTCCCTGTCCCTCAGCGGGAACAAGCACGCCCTTCTCCTCAAGCATCTTCGCCAGCGACCCATCCTGATGCATAGTCATGAGAATATCACAGCCACCAATAAACTCCTTGTCGACGTAGAGTTGGGGTATCGTCGGCCACTCTGAGTACTCTTTGATTCCTATCGGGGTCCATTTGTCAGCAAAAAGGTTTTGCGCCATTGTCTGTAGCCCATGTCGAACAAAGAGTTCCAAGCCGAAGAAAAGACAAGACCGAGAGGAAAAACCGCTCCCGTTGGCTGGAACATGAGAATCAAGAACATGTTTTCTTCTTACCTTGCCTTAGCTCCTGATCCTCCAACACATTGAACGCGGTAAACTTATCCGGATCCACACCCTGCATGCCCAGAATCTGGATGCTGGCTCTTGAAAACCCACATTGCGGTGTCTCTGGAGTGCCCTTCATGAACAAAACGACGGGCGAAGACGCAACGGCGCGGTCGATTGCAGAGCGCACTTCATCGGACAGCAGGCGTACTTGGAATGGCGTGAGGAAGCGTGTGGTGGTTGGGGTAAAGCGAGGTGTGGCGGATGCGCGAGTTGCGGCGCGGAAAGCCTGGTGAGTATTAGATAAAACCCAATTTTTCTGGCTAAAAGAAGGTTTGTATGGAATTACCGAGGGAATTGCACGCCTTGCGAACATTTTGCGGTGATGTGGAGAGGAAGATGGATGGATGGGCTTCACCTCCGCTCGTTCGCCGCACATGCCCCGAAGATTTGGATGAGGTCAGAGCGCCAAGACTGCTGAGATCACTAATGCGGCAATCCTATTCGCCCTTAGTACTAGATGTAATGACTTTTTGGTCGCTGGATTTTAACATTTGGAATTTCATGTTTGTGAGTATTCTTTTTTTTTACTTGTGAACATTGAGGGCACTGCTACTGCCAGTTATATTTTGGTTGTTCACATTTGTGCTTTTACAACCCTTTGAATAACTACCTATACGCTACTGGCGCAAACCACCGAGGCCTGAAATATGCAAATATATGTGTCCTACCGCGGGGACTTGAATATCACCAGTGGTCTTTATTTTCTTTCAAGAAGAAGTGAAGGAGGAACAGCTCCTAACATTTTCACCGACAGGATAGGTTTTATTAGTAGGAATGTGATATATTGGCATGTGCGAACGACGTAGAATATCTGTGCAGTATATCGGAAACCATGCAGAATGACTGGAAATTTGATATCGCTGTTGTGGGTGCTTTATGCCGGGCTAGTCTAGTCCAGTTATGACAATGCAGGAAAGGTCAGACACTTGAGGGCAGAGAGCAATGAAACCCCGCCCTACGAAATGCAGGTAGGGTGGCTTGATTGTTCACTTTGACCATCCGTTTGATATTTACTATAGCTGGTATCGCCCCACCGGCTGGTATCACGTTTACGCTGTTGGCGTCGAAATTACAGTTCCGTCATGTGGGCTTTTGCTGCAATCACGGATCGAGACAGGCCGCGGAAGCCGCCTGGTGTCACCATCTGCTCCTTTAACAATGCTTTTTTTCTCTGGATATCATGTTCCTTCAGCCGGTGGTGTTGTTTCATGTCAGTGGGAGTATATGGCATCTACAGATGAAGCTGACCGGGTCAAAGGGCCAAAGGTCTCGGATGATGGTATTAGCCTATCCATTGTCGAAACACTCCGGTGGATAGTCGTCACTGATAAGCTGAGATGCACAGGATAGTTTACGCGGAAGATTGCGGCTGAATAGAATGAGAGAATGTTTCCTGCAAATGTATCCTAATATAGGGCCTCATGATGATAGGATTCCTTTGGTAAAAGACAAAGTTTTTTTTCTCTCTGCGGCGTAGTTTCACGCCGGTCCAGAACAAAGGAATACTGCATGTCGCCAAAATGGTGTTCAGCGGTGAGACCGCAGTTCGTGTTTGTAAGATTCGATACGGGTCCAGATTGGTAGAAATGATTGGTCATGGAGGAGAATACGGTTCTTTTGGCCGAATCATGCAGTACATATGCGCGATTAGATGGTCTTTGGCTTTTCAACCTGCGTTATTTTGATACTAGTATAATGTTTGTCCTTTTCCTTGGTATCACTTTAGCCGTTATGTAGTAATCCAGAAGATAGTATCGGTACATATCTCAAGTAGACCATAGTTAGAGAGCAGTGTACAACAATTGTTAAAGAAAAGCCACGGATGCTCGAAAACCAGCTCTTTCGAGATTCTCCAAGACGCTCATGAGGGCCTTGATGGCCCTGTAACTAACTGGCATGATTAGCTAATTCGATGGTACCCGTGATGCTGGCACCGTGTTCAGGTGGAGCAGCGTTACAGCAAAATTTGGTTCCGGAAAATCTGTAACCGGCATTGATGGACCAAAGTCGTCACCCGTGTTTCAGGGTTAACGGCTAAAGTCAACAGTGGTCAAACAAAGATAGCATCAATGAATACCGGACTAATATAGGCTAGCAAATCACCGAGATATTACGTGAAGAGTTGTTTGGGACAAGCTGTTGAGCCGTAAAAAGTGGAACGCATGTCGATTTGGCAATGGGGATTCGGGACGGCTGTTTGAGACATCCGTAGGGGGGTTAAGGTTGTGAAGAAACGGGAATTGGGATTGTTGTTTCTCCAGCACCTTTTCGAGAGAAGAGGGATTTGTTTGTCAGTTGGGGGCGCACAGTTGGCCATTACCCAACTCCAATACGGCATACTGGTCGATGGACACAAGTTGAGAGGGTTGGTGAGAGGCGATTTGATGGATGCAGAGGCGCAGCGATCTGGGCGCAAGCCTCGCAACCGTCATGGACCTGTCAATCGGAGTGATTTGCGCCCATACGGACCCCAAGCTCGTATTCCCGTGAAGTTGTTGCTGGGCAGTCGACGCCTCAAAGATAGACATGGCATTTGGGGGTTGTTGCCTCAGGACCCAGCATGTCACTTGGACAGCAGCTATGGTAGCCCAATCTCCACCAATCTCCACACAACAACGTCAGCAACATACGGCGTCAAAGGAGAGGGATGGGGTTGATATACTTGGCAAGGGAAAAGAATGGGTCATGGCAAATCATGTGATTGGTGCAAAATCTGGGGAAGGTGGTAGGCGGCGTAGGGTAAGCCGACGGATAAATTTAAAGCCTAGCTATCGGCGAAGGCGCCACGGTGCCCGCCTGGGTCCGTACACTATCCTACAGTCCCGACTTAGTGCCAATGCCAACGGCATATTCACCGTCCAGCCATAGGACGGCTTTTGAAGCGAACAAACGCGCGCGTTTTACGGAGGCTAGGTGCTTCCACTTCTGCTCAGGACATGGTGCTATCTCTCGAGCTCCAAACCTCACACGCACCGCGATTCAATCAAGACGCAGTCCTGCATCCCTGCCCCCCACGGATGAATCTACAGCGCTCACTGTGAGGCGCTTGTATTTCTCCAGACGCACCCCACCGCCTCAGCCTCGTCGACGCTTCGGAGATGGTAGCGACGGTTGTTGCAGTTTGTCAGTTGTATACCGCCCGTCGCATCCTCGCTGAGATCCAGCTTCGCATCAACGGCTTCAACACGTACGGCTAACCCAAGGGCCCAAACCACGAAGAATAGTAGTACACGGCTTAACTCTCTCACCCTTACATACTCACACACCTCATACACTCACTCACTTACTCACATACACACGTTCCATGGCAACAACCATGGTGCAGACGACTGGGGGCTTGACCAGCCCCCACCTGAAAGAAGGCATGGTCATTGACGTGCAGGAGATTCCCCATGGCGCACTGCCGGCGCTGTTGATTCTGCACAACGAGGGCGAAGAGGACATTGTAGGCATCTTTGCAGATGTTTTGGGACAGAGGTGGGAGTCTGCGCCGTCGATCGAGGACGCGCTGGCTGGCCCACAGGAAACGGTGTATGGGTTGAGCAATCGGGTTGCGAAACCACACTTGGACAGCTGGGACCGGTCCAGGCTGCTCATCAACACGCACCGGGTGGATGGGGGTTACGAGCTGGACGAGAGCATTACCGACCGATGTGACTACGAATACCTATACACGCGATCGCCCTTCTTCCGCCGAGACGTTTCGCGCTACCTCTCCTTTATACTCGGGCAGATTGGCCCCCACCGCGACCTGACCAAGAAGGCGCGCACGACATTAATCTCGACGACGTTTCCAGACGTACATGCAGCGCTTCCGAACCTGGATATCCTGTCAGTGGGCGCCGATGCGATTGAGATTCGAGTCGACTTGCTCGAGGAGCCGTTGGCGGATGGGACGGTTAGCAAGATCCCCAGCCTCAAGTATGTTGGAGAACAAGTCATGGTGTTGCGCCAGCGCACCGAACTGCCCATCATCTTCACGACGAGGTGCACCAAGGAAAATGGACGATTCCCCATGGACGACCCGATGCTCTTCTATCGATATCTTGCGCGCGCGATCCAGTGGGGGTGCGAGTACATTGACGTGGAACTGTGGCTGCCCGAGGAAATTCGAAAGAGGCTGGCCGAGAACAAGGCATGCACGAAAATCATTTCGGCGTTCCACGACTTTTCGGGCACGTTCAAGTGGACATCACCGGAAACCGAAAAGCTGTTTGAGCGAGGGGCCATGTATGGCGATATTGTCAAGATGTACGCCTTGGTCAACTCGATGCAAGAAAACTATGAGCTTGAATACTTTCGGTCGACCATCCAAGCCAAGTACCCTCACCCGCCCTTTTCGGGACTTAACATGGGGCCCATGGGTCAGCTGTCGCGGACACTAAACAAGATTTTTACCCCCATCACGCACCCATTGTTACCCATGATTGCAGCACCAGGGCAGCTAAGTGCAGCCGAGATCAATGCAGCGCTCCACACCATGGGGCAGATGCCCAAACGAGACATTTACGGCATTGGCAGCTTCCGGTCGACGTCGCAGGCCATGTTTTTTGAAAAGTGCTTCAACGAGCTGAGCCTGCCGCACTCGTTTAGTTTTGCAGAGCGGGCGCCGAAAGCGTCGGTGGAGCACATTTTGCGACGGCCCAACTTTGGGGGAGCATACATCAACCCACCGCTGGCAGCGTCAGCGCCATACCTGCCCGGCCTGTCCAATGCGGCGCGGGCGATAGGCCAAGTGGATACGGTGTTAGTGCCGCCTGGGAGCAGCAGCAATACATCCTTGATAGGTGACAATACTAGGTGGAAGGGAATACGAGCAACATTGACACGCGACTTTGTACCATCGGCGTACAGTGGACAGGCAGCGCTGCTGCTGGCCAACAACGAAGGCGACGCGAGCGCGTCCATTTTTGCACTCAAGAACTTGGGGATTGGGCCCATTTACACGATTGGGTTCAAGGCCCATGGCCGCTGTCTACTGACGTGTCACCGGTGCGATCGATTGACGATGTCAAGCGGCTGCAGCAGCCGTTTGTCATCATCTCGGCGCTGCCAGCAGAGAAGTCGCTTTTGGTGGTGCCGCTGCTGAAGCACTACCGGGATGGCAGCCGGAACGGCAGCCCGGAGAGCAGCCCTGGAGGCAGTGGACGCAAGGGCCCGGCGAGCATGGGCAATGGAGCGGTGGGCATGAAGACAGCAGGCAAAGTGTTTGTCGACCTGGCGAGCGGGGCGCGAAAGGTGGACCCACTGGCGATTGCAACGTCGGCAGGCTGGACAGCGTACGGGATTGCTGATGTCTCGGCTTGGACGACGGTGGAGACGATCCGGAAGCTTGTTGGACAGAATGTGTGCTATGACTTTGTGCGGTTGGCATCGGGGCGGGGGCATTTTTAAATTTGCTAGCAAGGTACACGATATTGCTGGAGAAGAAGAATGGATTAGTAAATGTGTGTGTGTATGTATGTATGTTTGGATGAATGTATGTGTGTATGTATGCATGTATGTATGTGTAGGTACGTGGAGCAGCAATCACATGCAGAGCGAGCGGAGAGTGTTCAAGTCGAGTCCAAGTCAGGTTGAGTCGAGTCGGTCGGGCGGACAGGCATAGTAGGAGATGAGATGCAGCGTGACAGGCAGGCCTTCACCGTTCGCGTTGGCCAGCCAGGCCCCCTTGTAGCAGCAGGTGAAAGGTGTCTGGGGGGCAGCAGGGTGGAGAGGGGCCAGCAAGCGACCGGGGTGTGGAGCGACCGGGGTATGTGATTGGCGTGGTTGCGATACCCCAGATTTCCAGAACAAAAAAGAGCTCGGCCGGCCGGCACTACTCGAGGCGCCTTGTCCCCAAGCAGCGCGCTGCGTGAGACGGCCGCAATCAAAAGCGCTAAATTGCAGCATACGACGCATGGGCTGGACCGAGGCTCTGGCTGCCCTGGGGGGAGGGAGACTGGGACCAACTGCCGTATGGCCAGTATTCTTGTTCTCTCTTCGGCCCAGCGGTTGCGCGACTCTTGGTTAGTTAGTAATGTACACTAGAAGCATGTACGTACATGTACCTATGTACTACATGCGTAGGCTGCACTACCATGCCTGGCTAGACAGCCCGCGATCGCCATCACGCGTGCCCTTTGCATGGTCCCCCCTCCCCTCTCTCGGGCGCCCCCCCCCCAGACGTTCCCATACTGCCATACTGCCATGCTGCCACGCTGCCACGCTCCTGAGTCGCTTCGCCGTGCGCCCTCGCTCCCGCTTCATCAAGCCTCACCGTCCGCGCCCTCGACCCCTGTCGCCCTGTCTGTCCCCACCGCCCGCGGCTTTAATTTGGTCTTAGTCTAGCACATTCATCCAACGCCATGTTTCTGCCTCATGTTTCCTTCTTCCTAACGTCCTGTTCACGTCACCGCCGCCGCCCCCTCGACTCGCCCAGAGAATGCTTCTGGTCCGCCGTCCCATAGCTGCTGCGTCGTCGCCATGTCCACCCAAGTCTCCCAGTCGCTGGCCGCCGCAATGGCCCGTCCCCAGATTGGCATCGACCGCCTGCCCGCCCGCCGTGTCTCCAACGAGCCCAGAGAGGCCATGAATTGCAAGAGTTGCAGAAAGCGAAAGGTACCTGCTGCAAACCAAGACCCCCGCATCGCCCATCTCTCTTTCTTTCCCTCTCTCTTTTTTCTCTTTCTCCGTCTTCCATTTACTGACACGCGCCCTCTCCAAAGATCAAATGCAATCGCACTCGCCCGACTTGCGAAGCTTGTCAAGTCTTCAACTGCCCGTGTATCTATGGTACGATCTAGTGCAGCCGAGCACACTGGCCCACACCCACCCGCAACCTGAGCTGACAACCGCCTGACAGACGCCGTGCCCAAAAAGAGAGGTCCCAAGACCGACGTTCTCGAAGCCCTCTTGAAGCGGGTTGACGGTCTGGAAAAGCGCCTGGTTTCCGAAGGAAAGAGCGATGACCTTAGCGAAGCCAACCCCGCTGCTGCTACTGCTGCTGCTGCTGCCAACACCAACAACACCGGCTCCACCTCCGCCACTTCTAATCAAGACACCGTCAATGTCGATAGAAAACCAGCAGACATTGTAAAGTCGCAACCACTCCATGATGCCTCCCATGCCCGCATACCTTCCACAAGCCATGCATCCCAGCTCATGTCGCCCATTGAGCCAAGGTAGCCTTTGCACCCCAAAAAAACACTTGCCCTTGTCAACGCAGTTAGCTAATTCCATTCAGCGTGCAATCCCAAGCCCTACTACCGGACCTGCTTCTCGACACGTACTTTGCCCGAATACATGGCAAGCCCTACTACATCCTAGACGAGTCGACCACGAGACAGCGACTCCAGGCCAATCAGCTGCCCGGTCACTTAGCCTATGCCATTTACGCAGTCAGTGCCAGGTACGTCCAACCAGACCATCCCTGAGCATAACAAAGTAAAATTAATATATCGGCTCCAGATATGCACCCCACTTTGGAGGATATGCCTCTGCAGTGCGAATCGGCCAAGAGTATGCCCGTCGCGCTCGCCTAGAGCTAGACATTGACGAGCCCTCCATCGAGACGCTGCAGACGCTCATGCTGCTTGCTCAGGCAAGCTTCCAGTTGGGCAAGGGCAAGAAGGCCTTTATGCTGCTGAGTACGCATCGCACCCCCCCCCCCCCTTCACCTAAACCCAACAAACCAAAAGTCATATCGGGGCTAACTTAACCTTTAAAAAGATTCGGCAATCAGCATGGTCTTCGCCCTCGACCTTCATCGCGAACTTTCCACCGCCATCAAGGTAACGTCAGCCGAGCGAGAAGGCCGTCGGCGCCTCTTTTGGTCTTGCTACCTTATGGATCGCTTTGCTGCCACTGGCTCTAAGCGACCTTCACTGATTTCAGACGAATCCATTGTCCTTCGGCTACCAAGTTGGCAACTGCACCCAGGGGGCATGCTCATTGAGGGTGACTATTTTCCCAACGGATGCAACCTGCAGTACATGGGCGGTGGTGGAAAAGGAGGACAGGGAAGCATGGGTATGCTAATTGGCATATCACGAATCCTAGGCATAACCAATCGCTACCTCGCTGCCGGCGGTGTAAAGGGCGACTCACACTTCCCTTGGCATTCATTATCCAACCTATCCAAAATCCGCCAAGAACTCGACACATGGGCCTCGGAGACGCAAGACACCTTCACATCCATCGACGCCCTCTTTGGCCAGCCTGACAGCACCATACTGGTTCTCAGCAAGTTGGTCTACCACCTCATCCACTGCCTCATATACCGCCCGTTTCTGCCCATAGATTTGGCCGAGTTGTCGGGGACCTCGCAGCACCAGCCATGGCAAATAGAGGCTACCAACCTGTGTTTTCTCCACGCAAACGCCATTGCCGAACTGGTGGAGATTGGGAGGGCTTCTTCCATCATGGACTGGCCGGCTTTTGTTGGCTATTGCGTATGCACTGCTGGCACTATTCACGTTCATGGTGCACACTATCCTAGCCGAGAGGGCGAGGTCTTCTCAGTGAGTACCGAGTTTCTCTCACGTGAGATGCAGCAGCTCTCTGAGCTCCGCTTCATCTGGGCGAGCGCTCAGCACCAGCGGGATACACTACAAACCATCTACGGGTGCCATACAGAGCTCGTTCAGTCTTTGGCAAGCAATCCTATGCGATATGCCCCAGTCTTCCAGCTCGAAGACTTTTTTGACAGATACCCCGGTCAAGCTTTTGATGGCGCCCACATCACGTTCCTCGACATTGCTGTCGAGTCCATGAATGAAGGGTGAGTATAAAGGATTCCCTTTTTTTTAATCGATTGCCGTTATTGACCAAACATGCAGCCTTGCGACCTTTAACATTGAGCAGCGCAATAACATGTACATGACCAGCGGCGTCATTGGAAACATGCAGGCATACCAGAAACAATCAGTGCCATCACAGCGCTCTCAATATGGCAATGGCCATCCAAACAAGAGGCGGAGAGCAACCATTTCATCTGCCAAAGCACCGGCTCAGTCACAACCCCTTCCTCCAACACCCACATTGGCCACCCACCCACCCATTGTCCGTGCGCACAGACCTTCGGATGCCGATACCTCAGAGTCGAATCCAAGCCCAGGGGACGCCAAAGCCCTCTCGACCGAATCCAGTGGACCTCCTTGCACATCACCAGGGCCCAACGCCTCGCTGAACCCGCCAAACCTCAATGGCGGTGGACTTGCCCTCCCTTTCTCGCCAAACTTTTCCTTCTCTCCCTTACCGCAGTTTGCAAGCTTAGCACCTTCACCGGTTCCCCGGCCAGCAAATCTCAATCAGAACCAGGACAATAACACCATAAATTTCGATCCCGTGTTCAGTATGCCGCCACCGCCGTACGACCAGCAGCCGACACCTGGCGCTGGGAGTACGTCGGGCGCTTCGGCGCATACAGACCCTGATAGCAAGGATCCATTTCTGAGTCTGCTTGAGCAACTCGCAGAGAATGAAGTTAGCAGAGGCGGTCCAAGCGAGCTGGATTTCTTCTTGAGTGGACAAAGCGGTTAATATCCAAAGCCCTCTTCTATAGGCTCAAACCCACTAGAGGTGGCAACATCGTAATATGACGACGGATTGCCGGGGCGAAGAATCAATACTCGCAACAAGGGTTCACATTTGGGACACATTTTCTCAGTTCAAGTTACATGTTTGTAATAGTTTCGAGAGCCATCATTTGAGCTCACATTCCGACCGACATTTGCATCGAATCTGGGGTTTTTCTTTTACACTCATACACACACAGTCAAAATCAGCGCGGCGCAAGGCTTGGGCATCTGGAGTACATGGACAGAGGGGAGCTTCTCAGCGTGGGGAAATTTTTCGGAGGGACGAATTCTACGGCCACTACACACATGTAAACCTGTACAATCTTCATGGAGAAGTAATTCACAAACACAGAAAACACTTTGTAACGGCAAGTCGGCAGAGTCAATTGATGCCGGCTCCACGCTACCAAAACTTTAAACACGACGAATCCACTTGTCTGCGCACAAAGTGCCGTAATCTATCTTTGGCGGGGTTCTTTTCGAGGTGGAGGGTCGCATTCAGAATGTGTTGAACAGCGGGGCGACTACTCCAAGTAGCAGGTCAACCGCTGAGCGTGACCGATGCCTGTTTGGTTGGACTTGCATAAGACCGGATTCGTTTTCGCGACTGCGACTGCGACCACATCATGTCATGCTGTGGTACTCTTTAGCGCTAAATCTTGCATGTAAATAGCCCGGGATTCAGCCGCGTCATCTGGGGTCCCCGGAACACACTCCAGACACAACCCCAGGCACACACACACACACACACACACACACACACACAGCTTACACCAGCAGTGCTGATACGAATGGGCGCGATAGCAACACACCTTTTCCTTGCCCCTCCCACACAGCATAGAAATTAACCCGGTAAACTCGATCCGCGCTAGATTAGCACGAACCCTTAGTCTACACCAGCCAACGCAGGCACGAGGTCCCCAACCTCTAACGCGAGTCATCGTTGGTTTGCGCATTTTGCTGCAGCAAACCATGTCTGCGCAACCCTGGTTTACCACAAAGTGCATGAGGTAATCTGGGACGAGTTCCTTGTAGGAATGCGGAGATGCCGCTCCGGTACCAAAAGATTAGCCCTCGTCCATGACTGATAGTTACGCACACAATGTACTACTGTACATCCTCGGTTTGTAACATGGAAGGGTGTTCGCATCATCATAACGCCACAACGGCCAGAGACGAGAGCTTGCTGAAACTCTGACTGGTGGAACTAGATAGTCCGTCTGCGATGGCTAGAGATCCAACCAACCACACCATTACCACACTCCCTTTGATGATGACGCACTCAACCGATCAAAGTACGACAAAACTTGGGATAGACAGGAAGGTGTAACTGTGGTAGCGCTGCCGCATTTAGCGACACGTCCCCGCCATTAATTCGAGTCGATTATTACCGGTGGTTTATTCCATGCACAGAAAAATGCATGCCTCACGCAACCGAGAGCATCATCCCCTGGTCTCCTCCGCACGCTAAGCTCCCTCAAGCGGGATATGCGGGTGTAGCCAACGCGGGGGAAACCCCGTTGAACGAATGCAGGGCATCAACGTTGCCAATTTTGCCCTTTGTGATGACTTGGCCAGGCTTGCATCACCACTGCCGCCACCAGCGGTAGCAGGAACAGCATTCATGCACTATGTTTGCGTGTCAGATTGAAGATTATTTTTCTTTTGATCAGCCCACTCATACTGTACCTACACATCAACACATGGACAACACATGGACAACCCAAAAGAGCAGCGAAATCGGCACCGAGAAATTGACCGATATCGTGCAGGCACGTAATCGGCCCACCTTTTTTTTTCTCTTTCCCCATCCAAGGAATGTATTTATTTTTTATTCTGGCTCCTCACTCGAACCCCTCCTCTCGCGTATGTATAATAACGCCGTACGGATATCAGATCTACGGCTGTCTCCGAACCGCCACGCGAACAGGCCCCCATGATGTGTAGAGCACGTATCGCAAGGATGTGCGTGTGTTGACATGATCTAAGTTTCTTCTCTTTTTCCCCGCATTTACTCATACGTAGAGGCGGGAGGCGGGGTGAAAAAGCTTATGTATTAGACAAAAAAACAAAAACGCGGCCCATGTGTAACAATAAAGGATCAAAAGCCTTTTTTCTTCTTCTTCTTCTTCTTCTTCTTCTTCTTCTTCTTCTTCTTCTTC
>JAWDHC010000204.1:0-55964 GCA_036172615.1 Curvularia verruculosa
TTTTTTTTCTTACCACTGTACCACTTACCATGTCTACTATTAACATGTCTCCGTCTTGACCGGCCTTTTTCTTTTTCTTAATTTTTTTTCAACTTTTACTTGTACTATTTTATATCTCTCTACCATTAACGAAAAAATGGCGTCATGTATGATACGCGGACTTCTCTTACAATTCCTCTATCTCTATGCATGTCTCATTCTTGTTTTCTGGGTTGTCTGACTATGTCACTTTTCTTCTTTGTGGGAAATGCTTCACCTCAATGTCGTTTATCTTTTTTCCCTCCCTCTTTCTCTCTCCTTCTCTCTGAGGCCTTTTCCGTGGCCCATGGAGTAATGTAGGTTCTGAGACTATTTTTCTTCTCTATTCTTCTCCTTCTTTTTTACCCCGCTTTCAGCATCAGGGAGAGCTTTTTTTATCCATCCCTTCCCTTTTTCTACTTCATTTCATCTGTGGTCTAGACAAATGCTGCTTTTCTGGTGTGCGGGGAAAGGGTGTTTGAGGGACTGGCTTCGAGGCATATCTTGGCAACTAGGTTTCTTTTCGGTGTTCCATGTAAATGTATGTGTTTGGATATGCATTGGGATTTTTGGTATATACCTTAGGATACGTTGTTGTTTAGGGGTTGGGGTTGTTGGGAGGGATTCGTGGAATGTGGAAATGTACACATTTTTCCATATCTGACGTCGATGCTGTTGGTGCTGACAGTGTCGATGGCGCTCTGCTTCTTGTTTTGTTGCTGTGTCTAGTGCATCTAGCCCAGTTCTCATCATCACTTGTTTGATTACTTTCTCCTTGGCAGATTGCGCGAAATGTGGGGGAATGAGATTGGGCACGAGAGACGCTGAGTCAGATGAGTTGCTAGCAAAAGCATGGTTGTTGCCATTTCCTGGGTTCACTAGGGCGTGCGGCAAGGGTCAGTACGTTTTGTCCATCAGCAAGTTGCGGTTGCTTCTAGAAGGCCCATGACGAACAGACCATGGTTCAGGTTCAAGGCCGGGGGATGCGACACGTGGTTCATAGCGGTAATGCAAGACATGGTACAGCCAGCTGTGGTGAGACAACGGCTCCCCCTGTCATGGCTCTTCTTGTCGCCACCCGGTCTCCCGTCTACTAGATCTGCACCTGAACACATTTCTCGACTAAACTAGGCCTTATATTCACTTCATGACAACACTTGGCGATGCGATCTAGACCGACTGCTAGACTCCTTGCCTCAGTACTGTAGATCATCTTACTCAGGGATATATGCTTGAATACACATCAACACCAAGCAAATCAGTTGGGATACAGGTATCGGAAATGTGATCTCTTTCGTATCTTTCTCCGATACGCTAGTATCCCTTTTCTCAACACTACAAAGACACTTCTTACATGTATGCATGACGTAATATTCCACATGTGAGTTCAAGCTAAAGGATACTACCGGATTACTCTACTTACACATGACATAGAAACCGGTAATCATCTTAGCAGGGAAGATGCAGGGAGAGCATAAGGTGGCGATTTCGGATTGCCATTAGGTTGAGGTGCTGGGATCATACTGGCAATACGTCCTCAAGACTCTGGCTGGTGCACAGATGCCATGACACACAGTGCTGCTACACTGGTGAGAGCAAACAACTCTGCTGTTGTCATGTGGCAATGGGCACTCAAGATGGGCCAAGAGATGGCTAGTAGAAAAAGTTTGCACTGAAGGAAATTTGCGGCGGATAAAGCCGCCATGTTGAGGCAAGAAGTGTATAGTTTTTTTGTAAGAGTTTGGCATCTAGTCAGCAGGAGGCATTGGTGTTTGTAGTGGTACAACTGGCATGTTGTGGAATGGACAAGAAGCCGGTCTACCTTATTGGCCCTCTCGCTATTCAAGAAGCTGCTCATTAGGATGAACAGGGCTTGTAAGACTTCGAGACATGATGGAATCTGCCATTACAGGCATTTGCTGACGCTGTACTGGTGCGGAACTACAGATCTGCTGGAGTGACGAATATCTAAGGATAATCTATATCTTGTGATATTCTAGGGGAGGGAACAGTGCTTTAGAAAAGGTAAGATGATTTCTGCATATGTTATGTTAGAAGTTTTGAAGTATAAGTAATGAGACTCGCGTGTGAGTTCCAGTGCTGCCAAGGAAATAGGGTATGGTAAAATGAGCTTGGATTGAGAAAAGAATCTTTGATTAATGCATGATGGGAGACGAGAATCAAATTTGCACTGGTAGAAACCGGGTTTCGGGATGCATTAGGCCAAAGAAGGATCTTTGCGTGCCCGTTGCTGATTGAAGGTTCAACTATATAGTGAAGGGTATCTTCAAGGATCAAGTTTTGCTCCATATGATCTCAACAGTTCCAAAATGTCAGGGTCTGGTGTTGCGTTAAGAGCATGGTCAGAAAGGCCACCTCGCGCATTGACATCAGCACCGTTCTTTAGCAAAAGCTCCACAACATCCTTATTGCCTCTTCGACAAGCTGCCTGAAGCGCATTTCCATAATCGCCGCCTTGTGCGTTAACATCAGCTCCTTCCTTGAGCAAACGCTCAACAATATCCTTACGTGCATGCGAGCAAGCTGACTGCAATATGCTACCATGTTTTTCATTTTGCATATCGACACTAGCACCCCTCTCTAGCAAAAGCTCGACGATATCTAATTGATCTCTCATGCAAGCTGCCATGAGTGGGTTGTCGTATGGACTATGGGCTTGCACATTGATTTCAGCGCCTCTGTCTAGCAACAGCAGTAAAATATCTTTGAGGCCGTTGCGGGCAGCTAGTCCCACAATACTACCCATGCTCCCGGCTATAGAGTTAACATCGGCCCCTCTTAGAATCAATCTCCGGGCAAGTGATGAATGCCTGCTGTGTACTGCGATGAATAGAGGAGTCTCATTGTCGGTATTTTTGCTGTCAAGCAGGTCTGGACGGTGGTCCAGTAGAAACATTGCAATATCTTCAAACCCCCTTTTGGTAGCTATATGGACGCAATTCTGTTTCTCTTTCTGTGGTTGGATATTGGCGCCCTTATGAACGAGAATTTTGACAACTGATTCATGGCCTTTTACTGTTGCGAGATTTAGCGACGTATCCTTGGCCATATGAGAGAGATATGTATGGTCGCGCAATACTCTCTCAGCGGCGGTTTTGAAACCTCTCTCAGATACCGTCTTAAGTACAAATGGGAACTGAAAAGACGAGGTATTTGATATGCACTTTTGTGAGCCCAGAAGTCGATTCACCAACCACTCTGGGCCTACGTGCGCTACATTTAACAATAATGAATCGATGGAGGAATACCGAAAATTGCGACGTGATTTTTGCGCAATGGTGTTCATTGTACCATATTGACCTTGGTCGATGTCAGAATCTCTCTCGGCCGATGCTGGTGCAAAGATAGATGAGAGAGCTTGAATCGCTGCATTGTTTCCTAGAGCGCACGCAGCGAGAAGAGGATAGCCGTAGCGCCCACGTGCCCTCTTTACACGATCTTCGGGCGGGAAATGAGACCTGATTAAGTTTGCACAATCTAGTTCTGCTAGAACGTACAGCAAACCCACATTCGCTTTATACTTGCGCACATCGAACTTCTCGAACATATTGTGTAGCGGAATCCAATCCAATTGTCGCTGCTCGAAGTTGTTCAAAAATTGCGCTTGAGGAATGCCGTTGCCTTCTGCCAGATCTGAGTGGTAGAATAGGTTGTGAACCGTGTATCTTAGCAATGGATATTGTAGCTCAAGTGGGAGACACGATTTCCTTGCTTCGTCTGATATGGCTTTTTGGAAGTGTTCTGTCAAATCCCATGACCATTGCCAGTGGACTTGAAGATGTTCTAAGCAACATTGCTTTAGCCGTTCGTGACCCTGACCCACAAAATACTCCTTGTATTCGGGCCAAATCTTGCTCAATCCTTCTTCTTTGAGCAGGAAGTCTCGAACTGATTCGTGAATAAACTGTACTTTTTGGCTTCTGGAGGCGGTAATTTCTATAAGACCTTTGGAACAATCAAGTATGAATCGCCTGATTGTGTCTTCATCGATTTCTTCAGGATCCCAAGCAGTCACAGCGTCAGGATCCACACCCAAGAGAATGGCGTGGTGTAGTTGTTTGGGGGTAAGTGCTTCTTTCGCAAAGAGCACCCACTGAATGCATAAAACCAACTCTTCTTTGTTGTGTGAATCTCGGGTAAGAATATCATGGAAGAGATTGTGTAAGTCGCCAGGAATCTCACGTAGTTTCTGCTGGAGCCGATCGACACGGCCCCGATCTGATTCCTTGTTCAGAATACCAACCACCAAAACAACCCACATGAAGACGCCTGCTGCCTTGTCTTGGACAGCATCACGTATTTTTTGTGCCCTTTTGCTTTTTCCAATCTTCAACTCGGCCTCAATGTAACTGGCGATATCTTGGTGATGTCCCTCGTTTCCTTCTAGGACTAATTCGATCCCGTTGCCGATGGTTATGTGAGGATAGTGCCGACTCGAGAAGCAGATCAAGAAACGTATGCCCTTTTCGATTGACAAGTCTCCAATGTGCTCGAAAAACCGGAACATGTCTCGAATTTCTGCTTCATCACACTCGTCCAGTGCGTCGATGAAACAGATAACAGAAACATTCTCGAGCCTTTGTATGACCTCTTCCAGTAGTGTCTTCAGCGACTCTGCATTCCAATCACGGTTGGTGTCAAAGCTTGAACTTGGTGTATACAATGTTCCAAAAACATCCTGAAGAACAGGGAATGCAATGAGGAGTTTCAGTAATAACGACCGGTAGGCTCCGACTGTGGATTTCTCCAGTTGGCTTCCCCGCGCGTTGAAGAAGAACGAAAGGATGAGATTATCTTTCGTTTCTTTGAATGCTTTCTCGATAGCAAATTTCATCAGCGTGGATTTTCCTGCGCCGGCTTTCCCTTTGATCCATAGAAAACCGTGATGATCCTGTATCTTGGCAGGATCAAGCCAGTCTAGATAACTCTTGCTTTTCAAAAGCCACTTGCAAGTTCTTGTATGAGCTCTCTTAATTGTGTTCTTTCGTTCGTCAATCTGATCAAATTTGAGAGATTCCAGAAGTTGTTGTTTGAGCTCTTCGCTCAGTGGCTGTCGTCCTTGATATTCTTTTGGGAATTGGTGTGTTTGAAATTCGTCTATTGGCCTGCGAGTGCGGTCTTGCACTAAGCAATGCGGTCAGTTGGAATCTATTTGCCTATCATTAGTCCACCTACATACGTGCGACTGGCGTATTCCTGTGACCGTTAGCTATGTGTTTATAACAATATTGTCAAGTATGTCAGGTAACTCACTCTTGAAATCCAGATGTTGAGCAATCAGCGTCTCCTAGCTTTCTGCGTTTTGAGTGAATGGGATCTGTTTCTGGCGAATCCGCATTACGTTCTGCCCAATGTCAATCCAGGTTGAAATTTGCATGACAGATGCAGCCAGTACTAACTTCCCATGTCTTTCACGGTCTCTTCTGATTTTGGAATTTTGACTACTTGAGTTGGCGGGATCTTCGATAGAAGCTCTTTGGCGTATGCAGCTGCAGTGCGCGCTGCATAACCTTGCCAGCCATCATTCTTGTGCGAATCCGCATAGTCGCTGATGCCACGGATCACAATACATTGAAAGTCGTTCATCAACCCTGCTGCCTCCATTTCAAAACATAGTACGCCACCGAGCTTTTGGCTGATCTTGTCTCTGGCTGCCGCGCTCTTTATTACCTGATTACCAGATGCGATGGTGCCGTGATGCACCATTACCTCTTGTCCATTCATACGTTGTGGTCGTACAACTCGTTTACCGGAATGACATTTCTTGCAGGTTGGGCCGTTTTCATGATTGTATTTTGCGTCGTAAAGTACGTCGCTGGATTCACAGCGCCTTAAGCAGAGGATGTGCTCGGTTTCAGAGAGAATCTGCAGTAACTTGCTTTCGCCCATTAGAATGTCAGATTGCAACGCTACCGCTGCACTAAGCAAGGCTTGTGGTGGTGGAGACAAGCTTCCTGTTCTTATGACGTCTGTCGGTGTCGTCTTGCCCATGTCGTATTGCACTACACCCCCAAATGTATGTTGTGGTACGCTCACCACCACATCTCCAAGTCGGATATCTGCTTGCTGGCTCGGAACACCTCCTCCGATGCCTACCATAAACCTCAATCGAATCTTCTGAAATTTGGCTTGCATTCGTGTCGCCAGCGCCGCTGCAGGAGTTGTTCCAGTACGCCATGGGAGGCAAGCGATCACAACATTGTGGCCAGCTATCGACCCCAGGTAGTATGTGTCCTCCCACTTTTCGCCTGCCTCGAGGTCAGGAGCCTCATACCTTTTGTCTAGCATCGCCCGAGCGGCGACTAATTCGAGCGGCAGCGCGCATATCCATCCCACAGTATAGTCTTCACGGCCAGGCCGGTGGGCCATTGCGATCAATTC
Source organism: Curvularia verruculosa (assembly GCA_036172615.1). Taxonomy (NCBI): domain Eukaryota; kingdom Fungi; phylum Ascomycota; class Dothideomycetes; order Pleosporales; family Pleosporaceae; genus Curvularia; species Curvularia verruculosa. The sequence goes on from JAWDHC010000204.1 coordinate 6,421, forward strand.
ATTTGACTAGCCTTGGTAGCCTAGCGCTCTATAGGAAGTAAGGCACTCTCGATATAGATACTCAAATGCGATCAAACGGAGCGGGGGCAAAGATTTTGCGGACGAGATACAGACAGGCAGCAAGCGCGGAAGATGTCGCAAAAGGTGTGCGTAGGCTACCGCTCAGCCTTAATGTCTGTTCAGTTGCTGATACGGGGCATGCATGGCAAGGGGCTAGCGACCAGGGCAGTGTTACGAAGGAATGCAATAAGAGACCATCATTCGTGGGGATGATTCAGCCCCCAAGCACCTACAGGGAGTGGGGATTATTCTCACACGCTCATTGGACAGCCTCGCACACGATAGATGCGCCTACCTATGTGGCTCATTTCGCTGTGCATAAGCTGTAGTGGCGTAGGTCACAGCTGGGTTGGGGAACTTTCGCTAGAGCTATTAGAGGAAGCGACATGCTGTTTCCGGGCTTTCTCTAGGCTCATAACATTTTCGTGGACGTCCATGGATAAACTTAACATAGTAAGATTGAGTAAGAGGAGTTTCGGGTCTTGTAGAAAACGAAGTAACACCTCCATAGCTTCCGGGTCCTGGATCTCATGTACTGAAGAATTACACTACTGTCTTCGCGTAAGATACTTTTCCTCCTATCCTCCTGCATGTATGACTAAGTGCCGCGGCAGGATCGTACAACTCTAAAACAAGAGTACCTGTAATTTCCCAGCATCTATATAACTCTTTTTTGGTATTAACCAGACCACAGGTTGCAGTTGGATGATACGTTTTCAGACAGCCGCAGTCGCGATACACCGCGAGAGCTTATCGAATATTTTCAGATCCCCTCGTATCTTCTTGCGGACATTTATAGACGCTCCAATGGATTCTTTGCTTTCAAGGAGTCGCGAAATCAAAATGGCCAAGTCGATTCGTCCTGTGAGAGCACACAGACCCTGAAACTTCCCACGACTGACCTTCCCAGATATGTGGTTTCGCATGATGGCCAAAATAGCAGAAAATAAGGGCGGAATGAAATACCATTGGTATGAGATGACATTCTGCTTGCGGTGGGACTCCAAACACAGCTCTGTACTGTGTTTGGGAGTAGGGGATAATTTGCTCCAGAGCCAGCTGGAACAAACCCTGGGCCGGATGTGGCCTGACGTACAAGGACCGCATCCTGGTTCCTTACTTGTGCCACTCATGGAGGTCATTGTCGCAATGTACGATCGATCGATTTGGTCAATTCGAGATCTTGTACGGGGGGCAGAGAAAGTACGCCACCATAGAACTACGAAGTAGACTTCTACAACTCACGAGGCACATTCTAGGACCGCGAACGTGCGAAGCACGATACGAAACATTTTGAATTGCTCCACGAGGCAGCACGACACGCCATTCACTCCTCAGAGACTCTCAGTGTAGCCATAGAAACACTAAGTAGCATCCAAAAACATCTTGCCGGCTGGTCAAATCAACAATCGGCACAATTGCAAGGTCCCCAAGATCCAACTGAGTTCATCAACCGGCATCTCGAATTCCAAGTCCGCACGCTTCGGAATCTTCATCTCCGCGCCGAATCAAACAAAGAGAGGCTGCAAAACGAGATCGCACTCGTAAGGCATGCATATTCTCTCTGTAAAAGCAGACACTGACACGCTTCCAGGCCTACAACATGATCGCACAGCGCGACAGTCAGGTCATGACGAGGCTAGGCGAGGCGGCAAGAGACGACAGTCAGGTCATGAAGAAGCTCGGGGAGGCAGCCAAAGAAGACAGTGGTGCGATGCGAACCATTGCGGTAGTCAGCATGTTTTTTCTGCCACCGACCTTCATTTCCGTAAGCTTTTTTTTACGACGCACATGTCGAATCTTTACTGATTGCATCACAGGCTGTATTCAGCATGAGTTTCTTCAACTACACGCCGCCCGGGGATGGCCAGCCAGGAAAGTGGTCAGTCTCGGAGAGATTCTGGGTGTATTGGGTGATCGCGATACCCTTGACGGCCTTGACTTTGGGCGTTTGGATGTTGCGACAACGATTGCAGCGCAAGTCAGCGTCCTCATGTGATGTATCGTATGAGCTATCTTCCATCGGCCCCCAGCACATAATGTAGAACAAAGACGAGTTTTGTGCTTTAGAGTTTCTTCTCGCTGAGAAGGCGTGATCTCGGTATTATACTTATACAGGTGTCGCTACTAGAGGAAGGTGGGTGGCACGTTCCACCCCAGTTCCGGCCAAGCCGAAAATATACCAGGATATGCATAGACTCGTCTTACTGTGCGGCGGTGAGATTCAGTGATCGTTTAAATTGTAATTATGGAGCCATGGGATGAGGCTTCGTCAGTCGGACCAAAGACCTTGCAGCAATTTGAACAAGAAAGGGCATTGGCGGTTCAAGTAGTGTTCTTGGAGCTAGATACAACAAACAGAACAGCTTTTTTCTACTCGCTACAACAACACTAAGCTCGTGACCCTTAGGTGAGATATGTTCTATTCTTTGCTCAATTGAGGCTAGAAACAGTAGTATTGCTTACTCTTTGGCAGGGGGTGATAGCGTATCCGTGCTAGTCTAGCCTTGGCGCATTGTAAAGATTGAAAGTCTCGAGAGGTCTAGTGTAAACACCATCTATTCTGCAAATGATGCTAAAACAATTTCACTACATCATAGAGCTATAAGGTATGTGCTACGTTCCTGTTTCCAGCTGATCCTTGTTTGAGAAGCCAACACGGTTTAGGTTGTGTACAAGTCTTACGGTGTAATATTGGTCGTGACAAGCGCTTTTTTGATGTCCAGACCGCAAATTTCGCCGACATGCCATGGATTTCCCCGAATTATTGGCCATGGCGTGGGAGTAATGTAATTCTCGTCTCTGCCGTCTGTTATATTTAAGTTGCTATGAAGGCCTCCAATCTTCCCGAAAAATAACCTTCCTTTCTGCCATCTAGAGAGGGGTTGGTGAGGCTTGGATCGCGCCTCAATCATCTCCACCTTGTTGGGTCGATTCTTCAACTTCGTTTCAATCGCGAATCCAACTTGCCAATATGCGGCTCTTAATGTCGATAGTGACGATAACGCTTGCGCTGCTGCAGGGCACTAATGCCATCAAAGGAGCACCCCCTGTTGGCTTCAATTTGCTTGCCGGAGCGGGACTTGGCTTGGATGATACGTCCATTCGATCACGCTCTCTTTCTGCCCGGGACCTTGCAGAGGAGAACGTGGAATACATCGAACTTCCAATCGATCACTTTGGGTCCAACGCCGGCACTTTCCGCAACAGATTTTGGGTCAACACGAAAACGTACAAACCAGGTGGTCCAATTTTCGTTTTTGATACAGGCGAAACAAATGCTCAGTATTGGTACGAATACATTCTCTTCGCAAACAATAGCTACGTTTGGAACCTCATGAACGACTTTGGTGGCATGGGCATCTTATGGGAGCACCGATATTATGGCAAATCGACGCCAATCAACGTCACCATTGACACAACGGCAGAGGATCTCCAGTTTTTGACGATTGAGCAAGCGCTTCAGGATGTCGTTACTTTTGCAAAGCAGTTCAGCAGGAAAGACATTGATTACAAGCTCACACCTGACCACACGCCGTGGGTATGGGTTTCTGGCTCGTACGGAGGAGCGAGAAGTGCTTGGCTGCGTGAGAAACACCCGGATGTCATATTTGCCTCGTGGGCCACATCAGCACCCGTCCAGGTTACAGTCGATACAAGCTTTTTCTGGGACGTGGTACGAAACGGAATGATAACCAAAGGCTTTGGAAACTGTACTCGGGACATTCATGCTGCGATTCGACATATTGACAAGACCCTTGACTCGGGCGAGCCTGCTGCCACCCAACTAAAGGAGCAATTCTTGGGCCTTGGAGCCGGCAACAGTACAAGTGCGTCGTTTGCCGAGGTGCTTGGATTGATATATGGCCCATGGATGTTTAACGGCGTAGAGGATAGCAAATACGGACTGCGTCGGTTCTGCGATTGGATGGAGACGGATCGTGAGACGGGCAAATTGGCGCCAGAAGGTGGCTGGGCACCAACCAAGGGTGACAAATGGGCGGCAGACCAGTGGGCTGCTTATCCAAACCTCACCACCATAGTGAATGAGAATTGGGAGCTTTCGTGCTCAGGCAGTCTGACCAAGGTCGGAGATTGTAACCTTGATTTGGCGTACACGGACGCAACATCTATTGCATGGGCTTGGCAAGCCTGCACGCAAGTAGGTAGGTATTTTTCTTTCCACTTGGAACTTTCAATACTGACAATTACAGGAAACTGGCAATCCGCTAATCTGGGTCCATATCAAATGATGTCAAAGTACAATTCACAGGAACATCAACGCTATAACTGCAGACGACAGTGGCCCACCGCGCCTAAGAGTCTCTTGCCAGACACGCCCAGAGCTGATCTTGTTGTAAAGCAATTGGGTGGGTGGACGATTCGCCCTTCGAACGTATACTGGACCAACGGTGAGCTGGACTACTGGCGCACACTGAGTGTTGGCAGTGACAGGCCTGAGGCACCAAAGGGCGTAGTAACAACGCAAGATATCCCGAAGTGCGGGGTGAGCACAGGCGAGAGTAGGGTGTTCGGTAAGGTGATGCGCAACGCAATACATGGTTTCGATCAGACTATGGGTTATTATACCGATGTCCCTGATATTCCCGTAGCTCAGGCGCTTTTCCACACGGCCCTCAGAGAGTGGCTGCCGTGCTTTAAACCAAAGCAATAAGCTGTAGAGGGAGAGAACGTCGTGGGCTTGAGTTCGTAGCACAGTTTTGCTGTTAACTATGATGCATTACGTAACTCATCAATGTCTACAGCTTCGAAGCGTTCAAGCTTGCTAATTTTTCCCTTTCCTGACTTTTTACTCGAGCCTCCCAATCCCATACTTCGCCAGTAAATCTTTCTTTCTCCCAGGACTCGTATATCCTTCTCTTCTCCTCCTCGCTGTCAGCACGGCACATCCTACTCCAGACTTCGAGCTGTTCTTTGAAACCTGGATTTGGGTCGCAAATTGGCCTTCCCTCACATAATTGCTCCAGTGCGGATGTAGGGGAAAGATTGTATTTCCAAATCAGGTAGGCACAGACAAGAGTAGCCGAGCGTGATTTGCCCATTGCACAGTGGACAAACACACCACCTCCAGTTTCTGAATGTTTAGAAGCTAGTGCTTGGTCGATGTATTTTACACCACGCTCGAAATATTGTAAGAGATTGGCGTTCGGGTGGTCCTCGACTTGAATGTGGAAATGCTTCAGATGTTTGAATTTCTCCTGCAACAACGCGTCATAGTCAATGACTGAGAGTACGTGCGTTATGCCCGCGGCTTCTATGAGATCGGTTTGATACAAAGCGTATAGACCGCCAATGTAGATGCGCCCGCAGCGGGGCACAAGGTCTACCCAACCCATACCCGTGTGAGATGTGCTGCCGTGGAGGAGGTATGACATGTAGAATTGTAATGAGAGAAGGTCGAGATGTTGTTGAAGTTCCAACTGAGGTATGGGCTGCGGTAGTGTTCGGAAAGGAGCAGAGCAAGCGTAGATCAACTGCCGAGGCCCAGTGGTTCACCATCTCACCTACACCGCGTTTGGCGTTATTGCATCGACGCTCAAAAACAAAGCCCTTGGAAATGAGAAAACATTGAACATGAGGTAGCATTATCCAAGAATTCATGGTTGGTAGGGACGGTCCAGGGGGTGACTGACAAATGTTATCACGTGCATGAAGTACGAGCGCACGTGACCTTGACACCAATGGATATTTCCAACATGGAGGACCTGTAAAGGACGCCCTTGGGGATAGGGTATGACACTGTGCGACTCCACACCAGACTGGGCACAATACTACACAACTACCGCTTCTTGAGGTTGGATGCTGCTAGGTGGATGATCTATTCTACAGGGAGATCTTTTATACCTCGTCTACATCGAGCAACAGCAATGCGATGATATACTTGGACCCGATAAAGTATGTGTGCAGATACGAGGAATTCGATATGACGGCTAACTCGGCTTTTGTAAAGAGTATTTACCTTCCCCTTTGGTGTGTAGCGCCATTTATACTGTACCGCAGTTTTATCGTAGCCCTGTTGCGGTAATATGTAACCCAAAATACCAGTCCAAATCTACCTGGCAAGGTTGCACAAGTCACACAGCTTGAAGGACTGCTGACGACGTAGTCCTTGCTGTGGCTGCGTGAATCATCGGTGCGAAGTGGCTGTAGCATATTACGCTTCGGTTAGTATCCAAATTAACCTTGGGATCATAGGAAGCCTTTATACAAGCAGCGGATTCTTGCGTCGATGACAGGTTGTTACAAGCTGAAAACATTTTTCGAACCTTATCAAAACCCCGCAATGAGCCAGTGGCTTCAATTTCCAGGGATGCCTGGATACCTCCATTTCAAAGGGTGGTTTTGGGACGAACCTAGTAGTACCAAACCATGCTTGTCAGACCCTTCGGCCTGTTCTTCTTTGCATCATGTGCGCTGTTTGAACTCGACTACGGCCTGTTTCAGAGTCGCCACAAGGAAAATGGCAACGTGCGAAGAGCGAATATCATACCGGGCGCCGGCCTAATGCAATTGGGATGGCGTGCGTGGCAGCGCCATGGGGGATGCACGGTTTGTTGGTCATGCGAGACAAGACAAGACACGTGCTCGGGTGGGCACGTGCTCGGCTAGAGCCCGAGTCAACCCAGGGGGTGCACAAACGATACATACCCCGCGGAAGAGGCAGCACAAGCTACACGACAACATCATCCTGTATAGTATGGGCCATGGTGACGTCTTTGTTCTGGGGAAAATGTCAGGACCTCACGTATGACGGAGGATGTACCAGGGAGGCAGTGGGCGCACGGTGGGGCGGCGAGGGTCCTCCTGCAGGGCGTTCCAAAGATAGGCCGTATCGATTCTGAGGGCGCTACACTCACAGGGAACCGAGTCAATGCAGATGCAGGGTGCCAACGGCCATGGCAGCGCAAGACGACGAGGCTGTCTGCGTGCAATGTGCATGCCAGGCAGGCGTTCCATGTCCAACCCAAGTCAGGGAACTCGGCGAGCCGTCGACGAAACACGCCGCTGGCCAGAAGAGACGGATTGTGTGGATGGCCGGGTCGCTAACAGTTCATTAGCCGATGCAAGCGGCTAGTTCAAGGCCAGAAGCAGGATGGCGCAATTCCATATTGATGCGCCACCTCGTACCCCAGAAACCCCTTCTTCAAGAGGAAGCTGGCCGCTCTTCCAGGCCTGCCCTCTCTCCTCTTCACTCCCTCGGGACCACTCTCGCTATACTAACCCGTCGCTGTGCTTGCTTTTTTTGCTTTCTTTGTACCAACGCTCGCTACTCAAAACCACGCCAGACGATAGCCAGGGTCATCAACGGCCATATTGCTTTGCGCAACACGAACCCCTACGCGGATCGCTATCGCGCTTACGACTGACATCACTCAACAAACTCTAAGCAGGTGCTCCCGCCAGTCTTGCCATCGCCGTCTGGCTGCGGTCCGACTCCAACTCCACATCAGCTTACCATCACGACATCACCGACTGCGAAAACGGTCCGAGCCATGGTTGGACGCGTGCTTTCTGCTGCCATTGCGGCGGCCGCATTGGCTGGCCTCGCCCATGCCGAGGGTGCAAAGTGCACAAAGAACAGCCACTGCCCCAAAGAAACGCCCTGCTGCTCGCGTGCGTATTGTGCCATGCTCAACTTGATAACTGCATGCTAACCACCATGCAGTGTATGGCGACTGCGGTGTCGGCGCTTTTTGCCTGGGCGGATGCGACCCGACCATGTCCAACTCTCTTGACTCTTGTGTCCCCGCTCCCGTATGCAAGTCCGGAACCTACTCGCTCGATAACCTCGACGACGTCCTGTCCATTGACAAGTACCTCGGTGATGCCTCCAAGGTCAATTGGCAGTCGCAAGGCGACCCCACCATCTACACAGACCCCAACTCTGGCAAGAAGTCGACCCTCTTGACCATGTCGCAAGGAACAGACGGAACACTGTTGGCATCCACCTTCTACGTTTGGTATGGCAAGATTTGCTCCAAGCTCAGCACTGCACAGGGCAAGGGTGTTGTCACTGCCTTTATTCTCATGTCCGACGTCAAGGACGAGATTGATTTTGAGTGGGTTGGTGCGGATATCGACGATGTCCAATCAAATTACTACTCCCAGGGTGTCACAGTCTGTAAGTTTGCCTGCCGCTTGTATCCAGTCTGCGACGGGATGCTAATGTGAACACCAGACACGAATGGCAAGAATCTTACTCTGCCTAGCAACTCGGTCGAGAAAGAGCACGAGTACTGCATTGACTGGAAAGAAGACACACTCACTTGGTCCGTCGATGGCAAGGAAATGCGCAAACTCGAACGATCAGGAACCTGGAACAGCACCGCGGGCCGATTTGACTACCCGCAAACCCCTTCTCGTGTCATGCTCTCTCTCTGGCCTGCCGGCAAATCCACAAACGCACAGGGTACCATTGACTGGGCAGGCGGTCTGATCGACTGGAACAGCCCCTACATGATCAACGGATACTACGCAGCCCGCTTCTCCGAAGTCACTGTTGAGTGCTACGACCCACCGCCAGCGGCGCAGATCAAGGGAAAGAAGACGTACAAGTACACGGATGAGGCCGGAACCAACAACACGGTTGCAATCACCGACAAGGTCGTCATTCTTGGCTCGCTCATGGGTACCGGTGAGGAGCCAGGCGAGGCCAACGACAACAAGCCCAAGCCTACCGGATCCGTGGCCATGGTTCCTGGTGTTGTTATTCCTGGTGGTCAGGCTGCCGGTAACTCCAACTCTGGCAGCTCAGACGGACAAAGTGCCGACCCACAAGCTACCGATGCCGCTGCCGGGGGTAACGGCGGAAGCTCATCTGGCTTCGTCCAGGGTGGAAGCAACTCTGGCTCTACGGGCGCTGCCGCAACGGTTCAGCCTGGCCTTTCTCGCATGAGCGGCTCGGTATGCGCCATTGTCATTGCTGTCTTGGGACTTATAGTTTTGTAATTATTCCTCTGATATCCCATCTATTCCTAATCAGCATGACTTTTTTTTTCCGCATCAGGCCCCGGTGTTGTTCTCTCCCACGCAAGACATGGTCACCCTTGCTTGTCAATGCACGACCGTTTATGTGCTGATTTGCTTTTTTGACCACATGAAGCGGGGGTGCCCGAGTTTGGTACATGGTTTTTATGTTTTTTTGACTGTTCCACATCTTGCTTACTTTTTGAACCCGCCGTTCCCTTTTTTGTCTTTTCTTTCTTATATGGCTGAACGAAGAAGGGCGAGGTGATGGGAAAATAAGCGGCAAAGTCGGTCTTGTCCAGATGTGGTTTTCCCAGAAAGATAATGGCGAGAGAGCGATTTCAGATTCAATGTTCTGTTCTTTCCCGGTAATGTGAAAAGTGACGTTTATTCCCATATATAACTATCACTTATTTTAATGTCTAATTGCTATCATTCCACTGCTTTTTTTCCTTGGTTCATGTCGTGCTTGTTTCTTTTTGGTATTAGCTTGAATGAATCGGCGGGAAATTTCTTCTCTTCATCACTCATATACGCAAAGCTCGAAACAGACTCAACGGGATATTCGTTTGGAACCTGGCCATACATGTAAGTGATGACTATCTTCTTGTGTAGCGCTTGGTCACGCGCCCCAGTACCCCTTCAATGCACCAGTCCCCATTAATTAATTCGTGTCTTACGCTGCTACATTTTGTTAATTAGTTGTCCACGCCCCTCTTTTGTTGCCTGAACTATCACTGCTAGTGCGGGCAGCCAAGACCGCTCCAGTCGCACGACATGGCAATTTTGCTCATGCCCTATCTATTATTGCCTCAGCCCCAGATAAAGAGCCCAATGAGCAGATGGGTCACAATTTTCACAATTTGCGCCGAGACTGTGTTTAACGCTTGCTGATTAGTAAGTACATTGGCACCCCTCGGAGTGAGCCAAGCTAGGCTGAAAAAGTACGTTCCTGTCAGCCAAGGCTTACATCCCAGCCTCAGCTCCAGCAAACCTGTCTGCTCTAGATAAAAAGACCGACTTGTTGATACCTGTGACCCCGCTTACTGATAATAAATGGTGCTATGAAACGATTATATAACCCGTAGTTTTGCACCATGGACTCTCTGCATCCAGCACAATGTCTATCCTCACTTACACACTGTTTGCGGCGCTAGTCAGTGCAGCCATATACCGGCTAAGCAGAATTGGCCAAAGGCCCAAAGGGTATCCTCCCGGCCCTCCAACTCTACCGCTTATTGGCAACCTCCATCTTATGCCAAAGGAAAAACTCCACCTCCAATTCCAGAAATGGGCTGAAGAATATGGCCCGGTCTACTCACTTATGCTTGGAACCATGGTCATGGTAGTACTTGCGTCGGATCAGGCTGTCAAGGACCTCCTTGATAAGCGTAGCGGAATTTACTCGTCACGTCCCGACCACTATCTTGCTCAGGTAGCAAGCGGTGGCTTTCGTATGGCATTGATGGTACAAGCTATCCACTCACATAGCTATTAGACGTGCCAAATAAGCTAATTCTCCTAGCCTTACAACAATACGTGGCGCATGATTCGTAAAATCATACATTCCAATCTGAATGTCAAGGTTGCCACAACCTATGTGCCATATCAAGACCTCGAGAACAAGGCTTTGCTCGTTGGGCTACTGGAGACACCGGAGGTTTTCGTCGATCATATACGGCGCTACACCAGCAGTTTTACAACGCAAATGATTTTCGGATTTCGTACTACTAGCATCGACGATCCAAAGTCAAAGCAGCTCTTCTGGGTAAGTCGTGTACGAATCGATGCTGCAGTCTGCTAATTCCCGCCACAGAATATTGAAAAGCTTTCTCAAGTGCACGCGAAGACGACCGCAGCACTACTTGACCTCTACCCCATTCTACGATGGTTACCAGACTTTTTCCTTCCAGAACGGAGATATTGCAAGGGGCTTCATAAGAAATCAAGCGAGTTGTATGTCGGTCACTGGTTAAACGTAAAAAACAAGATTAAAAACGGCACCGCAAAACCGTGTTTCTGTGTTGATCTAGCCGTTGCCCAAGAAGAAGAAAACTTCTCGGATGAGCTTGCTGGATACATTAGCGGCTCAGTGCTTGAAGCTGGCGCTGACACTACAGCTGCAGAGCTCGTTGGTTGTAAGTAACCCCCTCACCTCTCCCCACCCTCAAACTGACCCACCAAAGTCATCCAAGCCATAATTTTATTTCCAGACGCCGCAAAAGCCGCACAGGAAGAGCTCGATCGTGTATGTGGTGATCGGCTTCCCACACTCGAAGACTGGCCAAATCTCCCCTACGTCAACGGCTGCCTGAAAGAAACCCTCCGATGGATGCCAACCGTCATCTCCGGCGCCCCTCACGCGCTGATTCAGGATGACGAGTATATGGGGTACAAGATTCCCAAGGGCGCTGGCGTCCTGCCCAACAACTGGACCATCCACAACAACCCCAGCCGTCATCCTGAGCCCCGCCGTTTCAACCCAGCCCGCTACCTCAACGACCAACAAACAGCAGCCGAGTCAGCACACAACCCAGACCCCTCGAACCGCGACCATTTTGGCTTTGGCGCCGGCCGCCGCATCTGCCAAGGCATGCACATTGCCGAGCGATCTTTATTCCTCGCAATGGCGCGGCTGCTATGGGCGTTTGACATCCTACCTGCGCTCGATGCCGATGGCAAGGAGATTATTCCTGACCAAGACGACTTTACCGAAGGCGTGCTTGCACAGCCCAAGCCGTTTCCCGCTAGGATTACACCGAGGAACGAGAAGAAGGCTGCGCTCATCAGGGAGGAATGGGCCAAGGCCGAGACGCTGCTTGATGACGAGCATCAGTGGAAGGAGTTGCCTGAAGGGCTGATGCGCAGGGAGTTTAAGGATGTGCCAAAGGATCCTGGAGATGGTTTTTAGGGCAGTTTGGAGACTCGGGCTCGTTATTGTGTTCGGGCTGTTTGTTGTTTGACGTTTGTGCTACTGTATCTTGATCTGCATGAGAAGCTTTATATTGTGGGAAATGAATTACAAAGAAAAAGACCCGTTGGACTAAGTCAAGTGTAGCATTGTATCAAAAGCTAGTTCTATCTTGCCTCTGGTGCCTTATCAATCCAAGCCGTATTTCCAAACCTTGCCGAAAAAGGATACTGGAACACCTTCTCGGGCGCAGAATACGGCTCATACCTGCTGGAATCCAAAACGATGCTGACATTACTCGCCCGCCTCGCCGCCTCGTTCCATCCTGGCCCAAAGTTCTTGTACTCGGCCATGGTAGTGCTAGCATTTACTCTCGGATCCGTGGCACCCCACTCAATGTATCCGTTTGGCTGGATCGAGTCGTCGAGCGAGCATTTGGCAAAGATGGAGCGATGAAGGGCATTCCACGGTCTTCCAAGCGCGCATTTGCCGGTAATGGCAAGCGAAGCGTTGGCCTTCTTGACGTCGGACTCATGGATGTAAACGCCGTACTTGTTTTCAAATGTCGTGTTTGTGCCTTTCCATGCAGTGATGCCGCCGCCGCAGTTGCGCATGGTGACGAGGCTGGATTGGATCCATGCCGTGCCGAAGCCGTAGAGGAAATCGGTCTGGCCGGCGATTTCGTTCTTGTAGAAATAGGCGTTGCCGAGTTTGCCAATGTACACCGTGTCTTGGTAGGAGTAGAAGCCGCAGTAGTAGAAGCCTGCGTTTGCGTAGCTGACGGAAACGGCTAGGGAGGGACCGGCAGAATAGGGTAGATAGTCGTTGATGAAGTTGAGGTTGTAGGCGCGGAAATCAGTGTTGCCGAAGGGTGTGTCTGCTGGGACGGGGAATCCTGTTGGTCCTGTTCCTGTCAAACTTGCGTTGAAGGTGGGTGCGACTGTGAGAACCGAGGTATACGCATTGTCTAGTGTTGAAAGTCCGGCTCCAGTGGCATTATGCCAAATAACGTTCACAGTGTTCTTGCTTTGGTCGTTTGGGGCCGCAGTTTGACCAAAGAGATAAACTGGGCCTGGTCGGGTGACGTTGACTTGTTCAGTGTAGTTGCCAGGAAGAACAAGGATGTGATAGGGCGTTGTATCATTCGGTAAGCTGAGGACTGCAGACTGAATGGTAGGAAAGTTTCGTCCTGGTCCGACAAGGAGTGTGTTCTTTGGACACCCATCAAGCGGCTTCTTAGTTGGGTGCTGGCATGCCTTCCGATTAACTGCTGGTATAGCTGCGCATACCTGTAGCAGGCTAGCGCATATAATTGCCAAGCGCATATTGGCAATTCTGGGGCTCAATATTCACTTTGGTTCGGCCAGTCTTGCGAGTTCAAAGCTTGGCTGGTACTCCTTATAAACTGATGTGTCGGGTCCAGTTGCGGCTAATTGTCAAACTTCGCCATGTCGTGCACGATGATCAAATCTCCGGAATTTTTGAGGTCCATCAGCCGCACGTACTTTTGTTCGCATATTACCGTCCAATGCCTCCAATTGCGCTCCCTGTGAGTTCCATAAACGCGGGGGTGACCTGGGGAAGTGGATTAGGGGAACATAGGGTAAATGGGGAAAGATAATGCACCAATCAGCTAATGCCCTAAAGCCAACGGGAAAGGGTTTATGCTTCAATGAACAGCCGGTATCCGAGGTACAAAAAATATCACTGTTGCCATCAGACATTTAAGACGACGCACACATTGTGCTTTCTTGGTTTGGTGGTGCAAGCCAAGGATGGGCGTTTATGGCATGTATGCTTGATTGTGCCACAGCTTGTCTGGACTAAGCGCATTTAGCTAGCATCATTGTACAATCGTATCCATGTGGTGTAGTATAGCAAAGAACGATTTATTAAGAGCCTATAACCTAGATTGCAAGTAGTTTGGTAGCAGGTTGATCTTTTTTCGAAAACTCTTTCTTAACGAGTTTTTACTAGGAAGAAGTCGTTTTTTCAAGAGTATGTCACGCCATGGACTGGCGCACTGTTCACGATGTAAACAGCAACAATCGGCCCTGTAAGCAGTCGGTTTTTGCGACACCTTGACAAAGGTAGATGCAGGAGCGACGGCGGTTCTCGAAAGCGATATGCGCCTAGTGTTGAACAAGGGTGCCGAGCTCCACCAGATCAGCAAAACATCCATTGAACTACTCATATATTGAGAGTAGTAATAGAACTAGCTATTGAAACTGGGCCCTCCGAATTTGCGATACCATGACCTGCAGTCCTCACTCTTAGACAGGAGTTTGTAGCAGATGCCACGGTAGATGTTATCGCCTTGTGACCAATTGCGTGTGTACATACCCGACACCTTCTGAGAAGTTTCTGCTATGTACCAAGTGATGTCAGTTACTCTTGGATGCCTGGAAGAATCTTGTGGTCTGAATGTTGTGTGACCACTCTAACTCCATACTATACATCCCAGTGCCATGGACCTGGAACGATCTCCCACCTGGAGCACGCGTAACAGCTATCATGAGGGCAATTTTCAGCTATGATCCTTCCTTCCGTTGCGTGGAATTCATAGTGCGGATCAACCACGTAGTATCGACAATGCGAAGTGACTATTATCGCAGGACATGTCCTTCACAGAAGAAAACACTACAATCGAATGCGCCAACTTCAGTGGTTGCATCTGTTTCACTGGAATAGAAGGCTTACCGTAATTCGGGCTATTTTCCCTAAAGGGCAGGTTCCATCTGATTTTCCACGTTTCTAGTTTCGCCGACCGAGCAAGTGAAGTGCAGAGTCTATGTTATTCGGCATTCAATAATGAAGGTACTCTGATTTGTGTTCATCAAGCATACCACAACTTTTCCATGTCTAAAACACTGTTACACATGTGATAAATCATGGTACTCTCCAATAAAATTCTCCAATACTTCTACAAACATATTTCCCAGGTTTTGTCGGATGTTGACCGTTTTTATGCATCGCACCGTTAGCGCTACCGACGAAGCTGACCGCGATCAACCACATTACCTTCTTTGGACATGAGTGTGCTTCGATGTATACCCTTAAAGTTCATTGCTATCGCGATAACAAGTGCCTAGATGCAGATCGTGGATGCCAAGCATATGCGCGGTAAGCTAATGGTGCCCAGTAATCACGACATTACCCTGGGCGATGATGCGTATGGCTGGGAAGCAGTATACCAAGAACTTCGAACCCATCAGACTGGTTCACCTTCCCATTTTAGTGTCTTGGAACGAGCCATCATCTGGCACCGCAAGCACCGCAAGCCTTGGGGTCTTACACTGCGTGTCGATTGCGACATAGTAAAGAAAAAATGGCAATTTATCTTGCCTGCCATGTAACCTTGTCCTTAAATTACACACTGCCCCGGCAGCGACAGTAACTTTGCTCGAAATACAAGCATGGCGACCGACATCGACGACGGGGTGAAGATAGTGCAGTACACCAGTGACGACGCGCCGCCGTCTCCGCCGACTCAAGATGAGGGCAGTGTCCAAGAGGACAATGCGTATGTTTACGATGATTCACAAAAGCTGGGTTATACCGCAACGGTCTTTGTGATCCTGAACAAGATGATTGGGACTGGTAGTAAGTATAGTCGGCCTCATAGAACCAGAGACTTACTGACATTCAACCGTCTTCTCCACGCCTTCTGGTATCTTTGCTGTGACGGGATCGGTCGGAGTGTCGCTTTTCCTCTGGATTATTGGCGGTATCCTTACATTTTGCGGGCTTTCTGTCTTCCTCGAGTTCGGTCTAGCAATTCCACGCTCCGGCGGCGAAAAGAATTATCTGGAGCGCGTCTATCGTCACCCAAAGTATATGGCAACATGCGTATTAGCAGCACAAATGCTTTTCCTAGGATTCTCTTCCGGTAATTCCCTGGCCTTTGGTCGTTACGTCCTTTTCGCATCTGGCTCGGAATCGCCCGATGGCTGGGCAGCGCGCGGTATCGCTGTTGCATGCGTAACCTTTGCTGTCACCCTTCATGCTACCCTTCCGAAGTGGGGTATCCGCCTTTTTAACGTCCTGGGAATATTCAAGGTCTTCATTCTCTTATTCATCGTCTTTTCCGGTTTCGCCGCACTTGCTGGCCATCTGAAAATTGAACAACCGCATAATTTCGACAACGCATTCCGCCTCGAGGTTGGCGATGGTTACGGGGGAGGAGGTGCATACGGATACTGTCAGGCTCTTCTCCGCATCATATACTCATACAAAGGCTGGGAGAATGCCAACTACGTCCTGGGAGAGATTAAGAACCCCAAGAAAACGCTCAGCTGGTCAGCGCCTCTTGCTGTTGGTGGAACCACGATTTTATACGTGCTTGCAAACGTTGCCTACTTTGCCGCAATCCCAAAATCCGATCTCGCGAAGAGCGAAGTCATTGTTGCCGGCTTGTTCTTCCGCAATGTCTTTGGTAACAGTGCTGGAGCGCGTAGTCTTCCGGCGTTCGTTGCACTTAGCAATCTGGGCAATGTTCTCGCGGTCAGCTTTGCGCATGCTCGGCTGAACCAGGAGTTCGCCAAAGAAGGCCTGATACCTTGGAGCCGATTCTGGGCGTCGAACAAACCGTTCAATGCACCCGCGACTGCTCTGTTCTTGCATTGGCTTATCACTGTTATAGTTCTGCTTGCACCACCCGCTGGGCCCGCGTATAACTTCATCACCGACCTTTATACCTACCCAGGTGCATGGATCAATGGCTTCGTGACTGCGGGTCTTATCTATCTCCACTATTCGAAGAAGGAGCGATGGGAATCCCCATGGCATACCTATCTTCCGGTCGCCCTAGTATACTTGGCTGCCAATATTTTCCTGGCCCTCGTTCCTTTCATTCCACCGGATGGTGACTGGAACGCAGAAGGTTACCCCTATTATGTGTTCCCTGTTGTGGGTGTATCTGTGCTACTCTTGGGCGCGTTCTACTGGGCTTGCTGGACAAAGTTATGGCCGAAAGTAGGAGGCTACAAAATCGTCAGCAAGCGGTACGAAGATGCAGAGGGAAATGAGCATGTCAAGTATGTCAAGGTCTATACCAAACATGACTGAAGGGAAACTATGGCGCGTAGTCAGCAATGTGCACAGCTATCTGAGGTCATGAAACTGATCTAATTGATGCATTGCGGATGCTTGTTCGTGATTTTCTGTCCATCATAATAGGACCTCTTGCGTCCTTCCTGTTCTGTTGCTCGCCTCCGCTCTCTTCCACGTTTCAGAACCAACCAGTTCCTTGAATGCTATTCCGCTACATAGCAATTCATTTCTAGATGAAACTGTGCACGTTTGTGGGTCCCTTTTATGAGCGGTCTATAAGAGTATTGATAATGTACTGTGCCAACAAGTTTATCAGTGTCACGCCATTCCAAGCATGCAGCAGCAAACTAATGAACCTCCTTTTTATTCCTTGTCATGAAACTTTGCTTCTGATAATGAGTTGTGAATGTGGAAATCTGTGATTGTAATCTATTAAGTCTATGTTTGGTGGACGCATCAAGCGTGAGAGATTGGATGTACGGTAGCAATCATCTCTGTAGAGATTTAGAGCGCGAAGCGGAAGTCTGGGTGGTCGTCGCCCAGCTCCTTCATGCTTTGATCGAGAACCTCTGGCAGCTCCAGCCTCCGTTGATCCCGCTTCTTGTTTTCTTTCTTGCATCCGTACCATGTAATGGTCGCGGCGACAGCTCCCATACAGGCTAAACCCAGGCCCGTGCTGAAGCCAGTACGAAACCTGGGAGCCTCCTTGAAGAGAAATACGTTAGAGCTGACAAACGCACCTGCGGTACCGAAATTGATGATTGCTGCGATTGCTACAGCACGCTTGTACCCGCTTCCGCAGTTCATGGACACCCAGATGATGGAGATTGGCATTGCGAGATAGCAGCCACATGCGATGAAGAACATGCCCATGTATCGTACCTTTGGGTTGGGCGGGTGCGCAATCTCAACGATAAGACCTGCTGCAAGAACAGCCCAACCAAAGAGGTAGAAGAGGTAGCGGCGCTGCAGCCTCTCGCTCATATACGCGAATATGACAGAGAAGGCGGCACCAACAAGGTACACAGGAATGGTGTGAACTTGAGCCTGTATCGCCGTGTATCCGAGACCTTTGAGGATAGTTGGCTGGAAGTTTGCGAGCGAATTGGCATTTTCAGTGACTCCGAGGTTCATAGCAACACTGTCGAGTCGTTAGTATAGACATTCATACGAAGGATAAGATGTAGCCTACCCAGTCCAAATTTTCCAATCTTTCAAGTACTCGAGTGCTTTCTTGAGCGTGATTTCGTCGTCAGAAACATGGCCTCCATCAGCCTTCACACGTTCCAGCATAAGAGCCTTTTCCTCGGGCGACAGGAAATTGCAATCTTCCGGGAAAGGCGGAACGAAGGGAAAGCAAACAATGCTGATGAAGATTGTCACACAGCCTTCGATGATGAAAATCCTTTTTTACGAGTTAGCAACGACTGCTCAGAACTATAGTCAAAAAAAAGACTCACCATCTCCAAGCGGCGTAGCCAGCAGTACCGCTCATTCTTGAGATCAGCGAAGAAAGGAATCCGTTGATGGCACCAGCAATGATACCAGCCGTAAGAAAGTAGACATATCGGGTGAGATACTCGCGCTTGGAGTAGTAGGCGCCAATGAGATAGGCGGAACCGGATATGAAGGCGGCTTCAGCAATACCTGTGAGCAGACGGCAAACAACCAGTTGTTCCCATCGCTTCACTAGTCCAGAACCAATGACTGTGATACCCCAGCATGTCATCATTATGCACAAAGTCTTTGGTCCATACTTCTTGAACACAATCTGAAGTGGAACTCCTGCGACAAGATATCCGAGATTAAAGACCCATACACTGATATTGAAGCGCTGACCGATGAGGTTCAACTCTTTTTCCATGCCAGCGATCTTTGCATTTCCAATATTTGCTCTGAATAGACCTGTCAGTTTTGTGCATGTGAGGACGACGCAAGCGTTCTTACCGGTCGATAAAATTCACAAGATAGAGAAGCCATAGTATAGGCAAGATCCTGATGTCGAGTTTCCTCAGAAGTTTTCGTTCAGCAACAGGGTCAAATGTCACTTCATCTGTCGAACCAGGGGAAGAAACGGTTGAGCCCTGGACATAAGCGCCCTTCTCGACTGAGCTGGAGTTTTCCATCGCAAAGTAAGAGCTGAATTGAGGCGGGGTTGAGCAGTAGATTGTGGCGGCAAAGGACCGCGTTTTGAGTAACCAGCTAGTATGCAACGTAATCAAGGACAGGGGGGTCTGGGGAAAATAAGAGCCAATCCCGACCACATGGACATTGACCACTCACCGGACATTATGAAAGAAAACTCTCCAAGCGAGATGCAGACGGGACACAGGATGAATGGAGATAGCGTTCTGTTCCAGAAGCTCCGAAATACCCCCAAGGGTTGCAAAATGGGGTGACAATAAGGCATTCTGAAAAAGGGTCTACAGCCATCCTGGACCCAGCATTTCTCGTCTGGCATTCGCTATTGGTGTAATATGAAGCCACTTCCCATATCCCCCTGTTCTTCCGGGTTGGCGAGGCTTGATGTGAGGCCTGGACCTTTGCCTACCATGTTGATTTGCAACCGTTACCCAACCTAGTATGTCGTGGACCAATCATTGTTGAAAAATTACGGCATATCGTACTCCTCAGGCGATAGTGCAAGGCGAGCCTTGATAATCGCCAGATGTGCGGGTCGGGGTTAATTTTCCCATCCGTCGGGAGCGGCTTGTTGTTCCCCACGCGACGGGCCGGGTAGGAAGTTTACCAACGCCCCCAACACTCTTAATCGAATCAAAATTCCCCGCATGGGCAGTAAGCCGCCCGAATCTTGTAGATTCCTGTAGGAACATGTTCCTCCTCCGACAGCTGAAGACCATCACCGCCCTCTTTGGAAGGATCTGACGCCCTGAGCCTCAATCTTGCAGAAAGGAACCACGCCACCGTGCGGATGCAAGGGCCGAACTGCTTAATCTCGTGTTCGGCGAAATACCAGACAGGGAGCCGCGCCGACCTATGGTACAAAACCATTGCGAAACTCGCTACAAGTGATGTAGCCAAGCTGGTATAAGGCCGCTCGGCCTTTCTTCGACGCATGCCATTAGGTCAGATCGATCCTTCGAAGACCACAATTGTGGGTATTGAAGTGCGGGATAATTGCATCCGAAAACTACCACTGTTTTTGTCAGCTTGTACAGGTTGAAAAATTTCTTTCTACCTGCCAAAGTGACACAACTTGACCCTGAAGAATCGGTCCGGTGCTGGGAATGCGCCAGTGATGTATTGTGGCTGCAAGCCGCAAGCGCGGGAGTGGAAACACAGCCGTAGGTCCGCTGTACTGGAAAGGCTATGCCAGCTGCTGTTATGCATAGCAAGGGAGTATGAAAAAGCACAGGCCGGTAGGCTCAAACAATATACCACAGGCGGAAGCTGGGCGTTGCAGGCATGGCCATCAATGAGAAACAGAGTATCTACTATAAGTCTACCGTAGTGACTTCTGGCTCGGTCGATCTCTGTATGTGTTTGAACAGGCTGTTTGTCAAAATTCTGTGCCCACACGAAAATGTACAGCGCCTACCCTGGCGAGCAGCATGACTTGCGATGGGTTTCCGTAACCTTGACGAGCATCGCTGTCATACTCCTAGCGCTCCGCATATCCATTACCATTAAAAATAGGGGTTGGTTGGGAGTAGAAGATGCTCTGGTCATTGCATCAGCCGTAAGTGCTCACTTGCAAATACTACAGCCAGATACTGACGCAGAATAGGTATGGCTGATCATATTCGCCGTATGTGTCTACATGGCCACAATCTACGGTTTTGGTATGCGTGTAGTGGACATTAAAAGGACTGGTGGCAACATAAAGGAAGCTATGAAGGTCAGTCAAACAGATCCCTCTGCCATCAATGACACACTGACATATTGGTGACAGTTCTTCTGGCTCACGCAAGTCTTCTACACTCTGACGAATGGTTTCAACAAAATGGCTTTCGTTGCCCTGTACTACCGCGTCTTTCCCATGCCACGTTTCCGGCTTGTCTGCAAGATCTTCTTTGCTGCATCCATAGCATGGACGATATCGTACATATTCGTGGTGATCTTCCAATGTACACCGATACCCCGCGTCTACGACCGATCGATTCCAGGGCACTGTATAAGCTTCTTCGGACACCGGTAAGCACCATGCTGAATTTGTGTATGATCATCGCTGACGATCTATGTAGTTGGTCCAATGCAATCACCAATCTAATCACCGACATCGCAATCTTCGTCCTTCCTATGCCAGTCATCGTGCGTCTCAACATGTCTGTCGGAAGTCGAGTTGGGCTTGTGGTGCTTTTTTCCATGGGTTTCTTCATTTGCCTGACGACCGCCCTCCGCATGGGCACACTGCCGTTAACCCTTAGGACCAAGGAGCCAACCTGGGAATCTGCGCCGACAAATCTATGGAGTTTTATCGAAGCTGCGACTGGCGTGATATGCGCATGCTTGATCAGTCTGCGCAAAAGTGTCGCAGCATTGTGGCCCAAAAGATGGAGGAGTAAGAAAGGGACCAGCGGGGCATATCAGCAATACGGCAACAGCAGACCCAGTGCCCATGGACTAGGTGCATCAATGCCCCGTTCTCCTGCAGAACCTAACCGTTCTTTTGCTATGGGCAATGTCAAGAGCAACAAAGGGCGGTTAGACACGTACGAGGATGTGAGTCCCAGTGAAAGCCAGGAGCACATCATTGACAGTACGAAAACGGTAGCTCACATCACGACGAGCCGGCCTCTAAGTCCTGATAGTGAGAGTGATACCATGGAATACCAAGGCATAACCGTCACCACAGACGTAAAAGTCATTCGAGAGTAATGTTTAGAATTACATAATAGAAATAGAAACGTTTGCATCTTGTATATGTACATCTTAAGGGAAGGAGCTGGCGCTTATCTCGACTGTTATCAGTAGAACACCAGGACTCAAACTTTTCCAGTCGCAAAGTTTCGGATTCAGCCGGTGTCAAAACGTCAGTCTGGGGGATGGGAGAGGGGAGACCCCGGTGCTTGTTCATAAGCGCGCTAATTTAGCGCATTGCCTTTGGACCCTTGGAGGGTTAGACTGCAATACTTACATGCAGAGCGTGCCGTATATGATACGATACCTGACTCTGCCATTAGGCTCCACATCACTCCCGTCTAAGCGCCAGAACCAGGTCGCTTAATACATGAATTCCTATTTGTTGTTGGGGTGCAGATCTGCAATGTCAGCTAATATCTGCTTTGATACTTCGATCTCACTTCGTA
Organism: Curvularia verruculosa; assembly: GCA_036172615.1. Classification (NCBI taxonomy): domain Eukaryota; kingdom Fungi; phylum Ascomycota; class Dothideomycetes; order Pleosporales; family Pleosporaceae; genus Curvularia; species Curvularia verruculosa. The sequence continues at coordinate 28,702 of JAWDHC010000204.1, forward strand.
GTATCTTCGATTCCACTCCCCACTCATGTAATACCGCCGGTCAAGAATTATTCGCAACTTGAGCAGCATGGCGACCGGAACAAACACGTTGAGCATTGCGATAGTTGGAGGCGGTATCTCAGGCCTTATGCTAACGATTGGAATGCTCACGAAATGCTCACACATTCGCGTTACACTTTATGAGTCGGCCAGTGCGTTTGGAGAGATAGGAGCAGGGGTTGGCTTTGAGCCAGTCATGGTCCGCACCATGGGATTGATCGATCCACGCATCGCTGCTGCCTTCGAAAAGTGCACTCAGGGAAACACTGTAACGGAACCTCCTCGATGGTTCACTGTAAGAGTCGGGGATGAACGGAAGAAGGGTGTCGCACTGGGCGAGGAAGTATTTGTCATGCCAGCTAGGAAAGGCCCCAGAGGCGGAGTACACCGAGCCCATTTGTTGAATGAGTTGGTCAAGCTGGTTCCAGAAGGCATCGCCCAATTCAAAAAGCGACTGCATGACATCACTGAGGCAGAGGATGGATCAGGTGACGTAGTCCTTCATTTCGCTGATGGTTCCAAGGCGCAGCACAACGCGATACTGGGGTGCGATGGAATCAAGTCGCGCACTCGGTCGATCCTTCTAGGAGATTCTAAGGAATCGAAGGCGGTGTTTTCTGGCAAGTATGCGTACCGTGGGCTGATACCCATGGCAAAGGCCATCGAGATAATGGGCAAAGGCATACCGGAGACGCCGCAGCTGTACATGGGCTATCAGGGGCATGTGCTTACATTTCCTATCGCGAATGGGACGATTCTAAACGGTAAACTACTAGTCTTATCTTCAAAGCACCGTACTGACACCCCCGGCAGTCGTAGCCTTCTCTTCGCGCCCCACGTGGGATAAGCCAGAATGGGTAGTACAGACAGCCCGTGAGGACTTGTTGGATGACTACAAACACTGGACCTCCACTATACGCGCCGTTATGGATAGCCTACAGAAGCCCGACATATGGGCATTATTTGATCATCCCCCTGCGTCAACCTACTACTCTACTAAACCACTTATCTGTCTCGTGGGTGACGCAGCCCATGCTTCGACACCTCATCAAGGGGCTGGCGCTGGAATGGGTGTCGAAGATGCCTATGTTCTTTCTGAACTGCTTTCGAAATGCAACACAAAAGACAGGATTCAGAAGGCTTTTCACGCGTATGACGCGGTGAGACGGCCGCGTAGCCAGAGACTAGTCAAGACGAGTCGTGAAGCTGGAATGTTGTGGGATTTGGAAGGAGAAGGAGTGGGGGACGATCTTGAGACTCTCAAAGAGAATGCGGTGACCAGAATGAACTGGATCTGGGACCACGACATCCTCGAGGACATGGCGCAGGCAACAGAAGTCATGAATGACGCAGAAAGTGTCGCAAATGGTAGTACAAGTCCGCAGTGCTGAAGATGAGAAATTAATGTATTTATTGATCACGTAAGTCCCAAGAACCTCCCCACGCCGAGATGACCAAGAATAATAACGGGCATCTCTCGAGTTTGGTCAAGGCCGTGATTTTGGACCAATGGATGCACAGGACTGGCAACCGCTCAGAAACATTGAGTGTATCGGGGGCCTGCGCGTGACAACCACGCCGCACTCAGCCTCGCCAACAACACAGGATACTGTGCTCTAGACTACATGCATGAGCGGAGGGGAAACTCAAAGCCTTGCAGTACATGTTCAAAGATTTGAGTGACGCAATCCTTGTACAAGAATTCCTCCAATGTCACTTCGCAAGGCTGAACGCTAGGCTCGTCCCGCTTCGCTATAGGCACCATCGCAGACGCCACACAGCCACAGCGCATGAGCTTTGCGACTAACTAGGAATACACTGCCTTGCGCCACCAACTGCTAAAGTGTAGGGTGAATACAGCTGGGTGGCTACCTGTAAGTATAACTGGGAAGGTCTAGCGTTGCTGAGCATTCCACACTTTGCTAACCATCTACTATTCATCAACATTATTTATACAAACATTGTTCACAATGGCATCGCTTACTCAGAGGTACCATGACTCTGGTAGCAGCATGCATGGCCCACAACTATGGTCTCCAATCGACGTCCTGGGCGTTTGCGAGGATCATCGATGTGTCGGCTTCGCCCCGAGTAGGCGTCGCAAATGCCAGATGCGGATCAACTCTATGAAGGCAAATGATCTCAGTTACAAGCTGACTGAGATATCTCGGCAACCACCTGACCCTGAGCGATTACGATCTGACCTCATGGACCTCGCTGAGTGTGGGCTATGCCTGAACTACCATCAATACCAGCGTGCGAGTTTGGTGGAGGCATGGACGAGGAGAATACGTGCAGCTTTCCCAGCAGCCGTTTATGCAGACCTCCATCGAACCTCTGCAATCAGACAGCAACTATCCCGACAGATTAGTGACGCAGACCGGATCACTATCTCTCCAACTCGTACGTCGACTATGTCTCGCTCCGAACCTTCTGAGCCCGATTCCCTCCACGAAACAATTGCCACGATGCAAGCGACAATCAGGACAGCACAGGAGTGTATAGAACGATTGTCCAACAGCCGTTCGTCTTCGGTCCAGACGCAAGCCATCACTCGCGTCTCAACCTCTGATATATCTTCACTGGCACTCTCACGACGATCCACGACAACAACCGACTTGAGTTTGGTCAGGCGTGCCTCGTCTTCATCTTTAGGCTCAACCTCCGGCTCAACTTCACCTTCCTCAGGCCCAATTTCATCTTCTCCAGGCTCCTCTTCCTCTTCTTCCTCATCACGCGCCTCAACCCCATCCCCAACTACACGAGCGCCGCACCGTCCCGCCGCACCGTCTCCACCACCCGCGGCCACTACATCCCGCTCGACCCCTGAACCCGCTCCGCCCACCCCATCACCATGCACCCTCCGCCACGCACGTCGTATCGCACTGTCGACCCAATGCCCCATCTGCCAGACGGGCGCACCTCTCTCCTCGCTCCCCGCTTCGTCCCTTACGTGGTGCAAATCCCGCTGCGGACAAACCGTACACAAAGAATGTTTCGACCAGTGGTCTGCACAGCGGACACGCGATGGCTTGCGCCCTACGTGCGTCATGTGTCGTGCAGACTGGGTCGACGCGTGTGACTGCCAAGGATGCTTTCATGTCGTGCGCAGAGACGTCGAGGACGAGTGTGCTATTTGTAAGGAAGACATGCTAGATGGTCAGGGAGGCGAGGCGGAACTAGTCTGGTGTAAGGATGGGTGTGGAAGGAGTGTGCATAGGGTTTGCTTTGCGGCTTGGGAGTCGCATTGTGTCGAGGCGGGTGGAGCGCCAACGTGTGTGTTGTGTCGGGCTGCGTGGAGTGAGGGGTGTGAGTGTTGAAGTTGCAGAGGGGGATGGGAGGTGAGGTAACATCGTGTCGCTTTCTGTCTGTCTGTCTTTCTTTCTTTCTTATTTTCTTTATCCTTTTCTTCTTTTTCATCATCTTCTTCTTGCCTTGTATTTTTACTTGCGTTCATAGAAGGGGGGAGGGAGGGAAGGAGGTCTGATACTGCTATGATTTCCCTTTCTTTTTCCTTACCTTGTACTTTTAGTTTCATTCATAGACTTTCAATTCATCTTTAGATTTCCTTGATAGTAGTAGCGTGCCGAGACAACCATGTGGTGGTGCGACGGCCGCCATCAGGGTATCCGCATCTTCCCTGTTTGCGCACTTCTAACCCCCTGTCCGGACCGCAGGTTGATAGTGGGCGTAGTAAGATTTGGCCTGCTTGTGCATGGTGCATTAGCAAAAGGACAAGAGAAGGCTAATAAAGCTTGTCTGAACTGCTCGCGAGTAACCTTCTTTCTATTCGCTGACGGAAACACAATGCGTATACAGTAAAGAGAGAAAAGGACAGTGCCGCAACTTACGGTGCCTGCCATCTCATTTAAGCAGGAGGTTTATTCAAGGGAAACAACGATTCAAACACAATGGCAGATGTTTGGTCAGCAATCGACCGGATAACCAAGAGCACCTTTGCAACAATCCGCGACATCCACTTTACGTTCGCAAACTCATCGGCAATCATAGCAAAATTCAAAGCAAAGCCATTTATTTGCCCAGCACACAATTGTACAGCATTAAGACCTGGACACTGACATCACAACTCCACAGTACGCACTGATTGAACAAATAAGGGTATTATTCCTGTATACTTCTACAACAAATTTTTCTTCATGGTATCATCTCATCGTTCCCCCCTTTAGTCATTACTCATCTTCTTTAGATGGCGTGCTTTCCAGCACCGCAAGGCTGACCAAGGTGCTCGTGGCCACCGTGGTCGAACCTGCTCATGAACCTGGCAGACTCAGCGCCACGCCTACGGAGCGTGGCGTTGGCCTTGGGGATACCCTCGAAAGATAGGGCGTACTTGCCAACAGAGTTGGCAATGCTCTGGGTGTTGAGGAGGTAAGCATCGTGGGCAAGGTTGTTGATGTCGTCGCAGGCTTGGTGGTAGCATCCATCGAGGGGCTTTCCAGCCTCGCCACCAAAGAGCTGGGCCTCCTCTTCGGTCTTGAGAACCTCAGCACCAGTGAAGAGTCCTCCAGAGGGAATACCGTTCTCAAGGAAAGCAGCGTAGTCGGAGCGGAGAGTGAAAAGCGAGGGAACGTGAGGAAGGCCACGCTCCTCGTAGAACTTCTCAAAGTCCCTCTCGATCGTGTCGGAACCAGCGGCGCCAGAGAAGTTGAACGCACTGCCATCACCATCATAGATACCGAGGACGTAGTTGGGCGAGGCAATCATGTCGAAGTTGAGGTAGGCGCGGATCTTATTGGCCTCCTCGGTGCTGCCACCCAGACTGCCGTTGATGGTCTTCATGTAGTAAAAAGAACCAAGCTTTCCGAACTCCTCGGCCCCCCAGAAACCAAGGCGGACAGCATTCTTGATCTTGTACTTGGTCAGTGCGAGACCAGTGACAAGCGTACCAATGGTACCAGAGCCATCATCGTTAATTCCAGGGCCTTGGAAGACCGAGTCGGTGTGGCCACCAATCATGAGGACATTGTCGTGGTCACCCTCCTTGGTCTCAGCAATGACGTTGTAGTTGGTGCGGTTTTCCCGAATGGCATCAACGAAGAGAGTGGCTTCGATGGTTGTACCGTTGGCAATCTTAGCAGCGAGAGCCTCTCCGGCCTCCTTGGTGATACCGACAGCAGGAGCATAATTGCCCTCGCCACCGAGAGTACCAGAAAGTGGCTGCTCTGGCTCGTTGTTGTAGATGAGCGCGCCTACAGCACCGGCAGCCTTGGCCTTGGTGGCCTTATCAGCAAAAGGACAAGTGCCTCGAGAGATGAGTGCCAGTTGGCCGGAAACCGCAGCAGGGTAGTCGGCGTCAGCACATCCGAGGTTGTTGACTTTGACAATGTTGGCGGTGACGTCGCCGGATGGGCCAAAGGTCATGTAAGAGACGGGGATCTCTTCGCCAGCGGCGGTGAACTTGGTAGTGGCAGCCGTGAACAGCTCAACAAAAGGCTGCTTGTACACATTGTAGTAGCCAGTGTCGAGCAGAGTCTGGTACAACCACTCTGTGGTCGCGTTGTGACCAGTGCCACCAAAAGCACGGTTACCGCCAGCTGCGTCGGCAAAGTCCTGAAGCTTTTGGGAGCCCTTAAGCAGATCCTCAAGCTTGATGTCCTTGATCAGATCCTTGGAGGAGACGAGCTTCTTGGGCTTTCCGGGCTTCACTGGCTTGCCTGGCTTCTCAGGCTTGCCTGGTGGCTTGGGTTTCGCATCAAGCTGGGCAAGGACGGGCGCAGCGAGCGCAAGGAATGGAACGAACCTCATCTTGTATGTTGGCAACGAGAGATGGACAGAGAGGGAGAAGGCTGCTGTGAGGGGTTGAGTTGGCACCGCATGGCTCTATATACTCTGGTTCGTATCTGTATAGTCGATTTGGGATGTCCAACAAGGGTGGCTCAGTGCTTCCACGTCTAACCCGTACAGGCAGCTGCAATGCCATGGCTAGCTCGCCACCGCTCAGGAACCGGGAAATGGGTATTCAAGGCATGCCTGGGGCTATTGGTGACGGGTAGCCGGGCGAAGGCCTGAGGCGAAGGCGACGAAATTGATGATGGTTGACTTGGCTGCGTAGTCTTAGTGTTGCATGAGGAAGGAGAATAGCCGCATCGCCCGTCGGACACACCTAGCCCACGGCCAGACGACTCTTGATTGGGAAGGAACGAGATTTAGATGGGCGGGCCAAGCACCAACCCCCGCAACACGGCCTTGGCGCATCAGCGCCACAATCAGAGGTGATAATGGAGGTCCCCGCAAGGAGTCCCCACTGCTGTCGTGTGTTGCGAAGGACATGACTGGACTGTTGTTTCTAATGCTTCCGTCGTCGAGGAGTGAAGCAGTGCTAGTTGAGAAAAAGGGTCCTGTTTGTACATTCATCGGAACTTTGGCCACTAACGGCCATTGCGGGACTACAGTGCCTACTATATTACATAGACTTGGCAACCATTGCATGATGGACTAAAGGGTGCGATAGATTTGAGCCGAATATACTGGATGAAATTGCTTATGTACAAATGAGCCGAGCTGCCAAACAGCACCCGAGTACGATTAAACCGAGGCGTCTTTCGACACATGAAGGCCTCGCCAGGCCGTCTCTATCCTTGTCTGCTTATTTGTCAAAGCCCGCTTGCATCTTGACAACAAAGGCGCCGCGTTCCATTGTGTTCACTAGGATGTGGCCGCTCTTGAATAGTGCGTAGCTCGACCATGTTCCAACAAAGTCAACAGTGCCTCCTCCGGCCATGTTGTCATCCTCAGGGTAGACATCTATGAGCACGATTAGCTGGCTGATTCCCAGTGCAAGACGCCAAGTAAAACTTACCGAAGAAGCCAACCTCCCTGACACCTGCACCAGTCGGGTCGCGGGGGATGGATCGCACATCCAACACACGGAAACCAGTGCCATAGTTCGACTGGTATGCAAATCCGTTAGCTGTGTATTGATTGTGGTCGACTCCCTTGGCGCCGCTCTTGTAGAGGCCGGTTTGCTTTGGGGCGCGCAGGGAAGAAATGTCCCAGATGTAGGTGATGGGGTGGCCCGCAGCACCGGGGCCAACCTTGTCGTACTCGTCGTACTCATCGTCGAGAAGCAGGTACGTCTGGTTCTTGGGGTCCAGGACTGCACCCTGGTGGGTGTATGCTGCGCCCTCGTACGAGGTGATTGACAGGACGACGGGCGCCTTCTTGTTGGTCACATCGTAGATGGTCAGCGAATCCTCGTTGTAGCCGTAGCAAATCTCATGGCCTTCGAATTGAGTGTCCGGTCCGTGATAGATCAAGCACTGGGCATCATGCACGTATCCATCCTGGGATGCACTGGAAAGGGAAATGTCAGCCAGCAGAGTAGGGGAAGAGTGAACTTGTGGGCTTACCATCCGGGACTTGTGGGCTTGGCAGGGTTGCTAATGTCAATGAAGATGATACCGGACTTGCACTTGTCGGTCCTGGGCATGGCTCCGACCGAGTAGATGAAGTTGGTCTCAGGGTTGGTGACGACGTTGTGGGTGCGGCCGGTGGGAAGGCCATTGTAGTGGCCAGCAAGATCCCTTGAGTTGCTAAAGGTTACTGGCTTAGCCGGGTCGATTGTGAGCAGCTTCTTCATGTCGAAGATCTGAATGCCGTGTCCCTGGGCCTCGCTGCCGATGATCATGAGGTTATTCTGGCCTCGGATCTCGCGCCAGGTGCTGGGAGACGAGTACGCCGGGAGGCGTCCAAGGTACGATAGCTTTCCGGCCTTGGTGATCTCAGCAAAGGCGGCACCATCTTGCTGTCCAATTGCAACGAATTCACGGCCATCATCCGATGTCCAGCCTGAGGGTAGTTAGAGTGAGCCCGCGCTGAGAAGCATCCGAATTGATTCCTTACCCCACGACGAGGATCCGACACCACGGGTGCTGCCAAGCTCGGCGTGTGACAGGAAATGGAGAAGATCGATCTGGGCGGGGGGATGTCAGTTGACGGCTATCCAAGTGGAACACGAGCTTCACTAACGTTCTTGCATCGGAATGTGTCCTTGCCTGCGATGGCGGTGCCGTTGATGCACTCGACCTTGTCTTTGATCTCGGAAAACTGGGCAGAGTCGTACATGCCTGCAGCCTCTTGTCTGGCCCATGATTCCTATTACCAGTCAATATTGAGGCGCAACCTATCGAGATGGATCTGCAACCTTCTTCAGGGCCATGTTGTTTGCATGCCTGATTCCGGAATCATAGAGCTTCGCTGCCATGAGCTCGTCCTTGGGCATTTCCTTGGCCACCGCAAGGGCGGACAGCGAGAGGAGGGCTGTGCGTAGGAACATGTTTGCGGTGACTTGAGAGACAACGAGACAGCGGTGCTAGAAGCGCTCAAGGATAGCAGCGCTCTTAAATGTGTGTTCTTCGACATGGAGGTACTCTACATGGCAATCAATGGAATGCATCGTCTATGGCCAACTGGGCAGGTAGCGTCGAGACCTGCCCCTTTGGATGCTACACCACGCACGCGGTAGTCCATGGCCCACGGTCGTGTGGGTGTACAAGCGGCAGTCGGCAGAGATACAAAGCATTGTATAGACCAGGCTTGCAGCTGGGAGACGAGTGGCATTGGTGAGTTACAGATTAAGCAAAAGCTTGGGCCACGGATAGTTGTACGTTTTGGGAAGGAGGCTTTGCCCAAGAGGTCTTGGCGGCAGCTGATCAAGGCCCGCTGGGCGGCGGGAAAGGGCCGCGCCCAGAGTGCCAAGAGCGATCTTCATGACGCCAGAGATAAGGTGCAGTGCGTGTGTTCCTGGGATGGAAATTTACTGTACAAGGTTGCATCGCTCACATGGCCGTTGTAGTCCATGGCCCGAGGGGCAGCCCCTCAGTCCAGCGTCGTGCTTGCAGGCCAAGAGTATTGAGAAACACTGCTTTTGGGCGTGTCCGATGTGGCTCGCAGCATTGTTCAGGTTGCGTCATCGTTATTCGGAATTGCACGCATCAGCAGATGCTCCCGTCGACCTACTATGTATGTAAAGGTGCGGCGATGCTCGTCCTGGTACTGGAAACGCGATGGCATCGCGACAGCTCGTGACAGCCAAATTTTCCACTGGATGGGGCTATTCGTTAGCTTTGCTGTGCAATTGCTAGCTGCTAATTGGCCTCCTAAAAGCATTACCTTGTAGAAAATGGGCCGTAGTGTGGGCAAGCTATACCGGTTCGGACGGGTTCGTCCAGCCTCGCGCCTGTTCCGCAGTCCAGTTTTCTGGCTCCGATCGTGAGCTGGTGGGGATGGCGGGGCAACGTTGGGCCGCCAACGACGCGTCGACTCCCAAAACACCGCGGGGTCCGCTGTTGCGTCACAAGCCAAAATCCGTAAACATCACAATTGAAGAATATAAACAAAGCCACCAATGAGTCTTGGAGGAGGGGGGCACATGGCCCTCTAAGTATTCATTATCGAATGTATGTAATCATAGAAGCCGTGAATGGTCATAATCTCGTCCGCAGTGGCGGGTTAGAATCATCAGATCTTGGTCTGACCCGTTGCTCTGCCATGCATTCACATGGAAGCCTCGACCTTCTTGAGGCACTCTGGGAAGTCCTTCCAGTCGTACATGATGGCGGCACACTTGGTCTCCTCGGTCAGCAGCTTGGCCATCTCGTCCATCTTCTCCTTGCCCTCCTCGATGCCGTAGATGCCAACGTATCCGATGCAGGGGATGCCAGCGCGCATGGCGGCAGTTGCACCGCTCTTACTGTCCTCGACGGTGACGGCCTCGGAAGGCTTAACGCCAAGCTGCTCGGCAGCGTACAGGTAGATCTTGGGGTCGGGCTTGGATGAGGGAGGGTTGAGCGAGGTAGCGGCCGAGTAGACGTGCTCGTTGGGGAAGAAGTGGTCGATGCCAGCCTTCTCGATAGAGGCGACTACACGGCTCTTGGCTGAGGTTGAGACGACCGACATGGGGTAGCCCTGCTCCTTGAGCCACGCCAGCTGCTCAGGAACACCAGGACAAGGAACTGCCTTTTGGCTGAGCTTGCGGGTGACGGCGCCGAGTTCCTGCTGGACGTAGTCGTCCATCTCCTCGGGCGGCATCTGGAAGTTGTGCTTCTTTTGGAGGCCGTTGAGCATACCACGGAAGTTGTGGCCGACAAAGTCCTCGAGCAGCGTCTCGGCCGTGTACCTGGCATCGATGTTGTGCTTGGCGAGGACTTCGTTGGTGAGGTCGGCGCAAGCCTCGAAGGCATAGCGCTCAGACTGGACAAGCGTGTTGTCACAGTCGAGCATGATGTACTTTGCCTGTACATGGGTTAGCGGGGCAATGGCGGGGTACATGTTGGACGCGGGGTGTGTGTTTACCTTGCCCATGTTTACGGTTGTGGACTGTTTGATGAGGCTGTGTAGATTGTCAGTGGTGTCAATGGACGGCTCCAAGTAGCTGGGTGAGCGAGCAAGTGTCGAGTGGAACGGAGTGGAGAGGAGAAGAGAAACTCGAGGGCTTGCCGGGAGACAGGTAAATAAGCAGACGAGAGCGCCTGCAAGGCGTCAGGCAAGGGCGGCGGTGCAGCAGCAGCAGCAGCGGGCAGGCGCACCTACGTCATTGGCCAATCTAGTGGAGCGTGCGCGGTCCGTGGTGGGACACAACTTCTCTCACCACTTTTCTCTCACCTTGGCCCACCCCTTTCACCTGCTTGCAGTATAGCGGGGTAAGCTTTTCTCGCATCTTCTCTGCACCATGGCCATTTTCTCTCCATCTGCCCGCAATCACGGCTTCACTTGTCTGGATAACTCGGGAATTGCTGCCCCCCGCCACGGCTTCTCTTTCATCGGTACTTTTCTTTTGCTACCCTCGCTTGCGGTCTGTATCACTGCATGGAAACACGCGGCCCAATGATGCTTTGCGACTCTCATCTCACCCCGCCTTGACGAATCCAGAGTCTCTGCCACAGCGTGCGGTGTGCTCGGGGTCAAGTTCCTGCATACAAAGAGTGATGGGCGTGCATCCCCGCCCTTGTTTCGATGCAGCCACGAATGCGGAGGTTGTCGTTTCGTCAATACTCGACGCACTACATCGGCTTCGGGCACCAACAATCAAGCCCGGAGCACGATTGAGCACCGCATGTCCAGGCCCGGCACCCGGTATTCGTCTGCACCCTCTCCCAATCCATTGGCTGGCTGCCGCCATGTTCCGATAGCTCGTTGTACTGAGTCTCGCTCCGCCTTGTAGACATGCACAGTATATGTACGCTTCTGGCCCCATGCTTGTTGCGATACCCGAAGTGTAGCCGTTACTTTTGCTTCTTTCATCTTACAGCTGCATCTCGTATTCTCTCCGGAACACACCCGACCAATCACCAACCCTGAACAGCTCAAAGCCTCACTTTTCATCCATTTGCACATGTAGCTGGGATGTACTCTTTCCATAGAATGCACACTGTGATGAAGCTGCCTCGCTCTGAAGATCCCAGGGTTATTATGCTAAGACGATTCGGCGAGAAGCGAGTTGTCACTCATTCACCCACACACCTGGGCGGTTCACATGCAAAATGAGGCATTTAATGCCAATCATGTGATGCACTATTCATGCTCTCTACGCTAATGATACATTAAAGTACAGGTTCCGATCTCATTACACGTTTCCTCATGCTTCTCTAGCACAAACCCAAGCACTCTATTTCTTCGAATCCTCCTTGGCCTTCTCCGCCAACTTGGACGCCTCGTCGCCCTTCTTTTGTAGAATGTCCGAGATTTCCGAGACTGCGTCCTTGAGGATCTTCTGTGCCTCATCACCGTGCTTCTGGGCGACTTCTTGGAGCTGGCTCAGCTTGGGCAATATCTGGTCGCCACCGGGAATCTTCTTGAGATACTGCTCGTAATCGCCAAAGCCACTATCCTTGGCCTTGTCCGCGACGCTCTTGATGTATGATTGGAGGTCCCCAGTGTCGCCCTTCTCGACGGCCGACTTGACGCGCTGGTACAGTTCTTGAACATTGCCTCCCTTGAGCGCATCGGCGTTCTCCTCCACAAGCTTCTTGACCTGTGGATTCTTGTCGAGATAGGGCTTTGCCTGCTCCATGCCCTTCTTCCAAGACTCGTCGCCCATCTTGTTAAGCTTCTCAATCTTCTCTTGGACAATGCTCCGGATCTTCTCAATGTTGCTCGCACTCAGGCCAGTCTTGACAACATCACTAATCTGCTTCCAAGTCCTGTCCACTTCCTTCTTTGCCTCCGGCCCGTACTTGTCACCGTACTCTTTGAGCTTGTCAATGTTGCCGCCCAGCTTCTCCTTCAGCTGCGGGTGGTTATCCATGATTTGTTGTGAAGCGTCCCCGGCGAGGTCTGAAATGCGGCTCATGTGCTTGGTAATGACGTCCCACGTCTTGTGCGCAGTTACGAGGCTCATGTCGCCCTTTCCGAGAACCTGTCGCATCTCCTCGTATGCTTCCCGCACGATGTTGTCGACTTCATCACCGTGCTTCGCTCGGATGGCGTCAAGATCGTCAAAGGCAGAGTCCACGTAACCCCTGGCACCGGGGATGAAGGCGGCATAGCTCTGAGCGGCTTGACGCAGCCATTGTAGTGCCTCGTTTGGCTCGGGCGTTTGCTCCTTGATCTTCTGTGAAGCCGACTGGACATAGCCCTTTGCAGTCTTGGAGGCCGTGACAACATCGCGGGCCCCTGATTGTCTGTAGAAGATGTATCCCACTGTGAGGGCGGCAAGGGCACCAGAGGCAGCGCCAACTGCGGCATGTGTTCCAGCACCAGAGTTACCAGAGGTGGTTGATTGCGTCGACTGGAAGCGTGGCTGTTGGGCGCGGTACTGAGGGTTTGCTACGCGAGCAGCTGGACGACGCGCGCAGCGAGCTGCGAAGCGTGCATTTTGTGTTGCTTGTCTTGAGAACATTGTGAGACGTCTCCGAGTCAATCTGGCTTGAAAGGTGGTGGTGGAGGTGTTTCGTGGATGAAAATGAGAACAATTGAGGGGTATCTTAGAGAGACAACGTGTGAATGATGTAGGAGTTTGACAGGAAATCCAGAGCTTTTAAAAAGACGCTTATAATCCGTTGTAGCATACCGAGGATTGTTGTAGATGTGACGTCGCCATGATGATGTGCAACGCTAGGCTCTGAGCAGTTGGCTACAAGGCCAGACCCAGGAGATCCACCGAGCGTCATTGGCTCGTCATGGCGGTAACGGTTCTAGCTCAACCACCCCGCCTTTTCTTTTCCGACCTTTTCTTTAGTGGACCTGGAAGCCCCGTCACATGGTGAACAGGTTTAGGGTCCATTATGATGATGCGATTTGGCTAGAATTGCATCTCGTGCGTCTCGGGAATGCAAACTCAGTATTTTACATGCCGAACAGAGGAGCGTACTCACATTGCTATGGGATCATCGTATCCATACTGGAACTGCGAGTCGCTACCTTGGTCCAAAGTCCAAATTCCCATTTGTTTTTTGTTCTTGTTGGTCTCGCTATTTTTCTTATTCGCGGCCTTTACTTGGTCATGAAAAAAGAACTTATCCAGGCGCAGTAAGTCCTGTTGCTCTCGACATTTTATACGAAGTCACTTGTAGATCTATGTACACGACTTTAGCCTCTAGAAATAGATGTCTACGTCTTAATCAACTCCATTAGCATATTTAAACAAAGTACCATCAAACGACAGCGATGTAAACTGATTCTCACGAATTGCAACGAATGCGTGCTCATAGGAATCCCACCCTCGATAATTAAAATAATCCAATCTGCTTCATAACTCAAAACAGCGTCCAGAATACGCCAAACAATAATCTTCCCAAGAATATGGTTCTATGCAGGGACCCTACATGACAAGTACTGGCAATGCTAGTCTCGTGTTTTTCGCATGCAGCCCTGGTTGTGAACGCCAACGTCTCCAAGTGACGCACCCTTCGACATATTTAGCACAGTCCAAAAAAGTAAATTGTGATGCCAATACCATGCAAAAACATGAGCACAACATTTCGTAACTTGTTGCGACCATTTGTTCTGTGCACCCAAAATGACGTAACAAAGTCCCTTTTTGACGCGATTATGCCACGCGTGGGTCTAGTAGCCTCGGGCGGGCGTGCTCCCGCCGCAACATCTAGCACCTCGGGTCCTTGAGCTTTTTGAAACGTCGATAAGAACAACCCCACGACAAACGCCGCCTGCCTGTTACCTAGATGCTTCCCGGACGATCTCCATAGGTTTCAGCTTGCACTGTACAGTTCCATGCGCAAACGCCTCAGCAAGAGCAGAGTCTAGCTCAACTACTCCCCTTGTGCGCCTCTCCAAACCGTGACTATGGCTCCCTCGGAGACGGCGCCCCTCTTGCGCGGAGAATCATCTACATCGTACGCGCCCGATGAAGAGCATGAGGATACCGCTGTCCCTCGAAGCACTTTTGCCCGCAATCTAGGTGCCATGGACGGCTTCGCGCTGCTGATAAGCATAGTTATCGGCTCCGGCGTCTTCTCCTCTCCCGGACCCATTGATGCAAATGTACCATCGCCCGGCGCAGGCTTATTAGTATGGCTTGTCGGCGGCATTCTCGCTTGGACAGGTGCACTTACCATGGCTGAACTGGGAACGGCGTTTCCTGGCGAGGGCGGTATCCAGCCATATCTTTCCTACATCTACGGCGATGTGTTTGGGTACATGGCGGCTTGGTCGTGGGTCGTGGCAACTATGCCGGCTACCCTTGCCATTCTGAGCATCGTCTTTGTCGAGTCTATATACTCCAGTTTGGGCATTAACGAACCTGATCCGCCTTTGACTCATAAGCTCTTGTCATTGCTTGTGCTGGTCTGCGTGACGACGCTCAACTCCATCAGCACCAAGACGAGCACTAGATTATCGAGTTTCTTTGTTGCGGTCAAACTGTTTACCATTTTTCTTTTGATGATTGCTGGATTAATTGTTGTTTTTGTTTTCCTGGGAAAGAACAAGGACTTTGGTGGACGAGACTGGCATCGGAATAACTGGTTTTCGCCCCGCGATACCGTACTACCTGATGGCTCGCGATTTGACTGGACCAAGGTGACTCCGTGGGAATCCCTAGGTTTCTACAGTACGGCGCTGTACGGGGCGCTCTGGGCGTACTCTGGCTGGGACAAGGCAAACTACGTGGCCGCTGAGCTGCGTAACCCCAGTCGCCAGCTGCCTCTTTCCATCAACACTGCTATCCCAACCATCATTCTCTGCTATGTAGCAGCCAACGCTGTTTACTATGTCCTACTTCCATGGGAAGTAGTGTCAACAACCGATGCAGCTGCTGTGGTGAGTATTATAAAAGAGCCCTGCGCACGTATATTGATCTGACTCTTGACAGACAGCTGTCACGCATTTTCTGGGCAAGGGTGTAGCCTACTTCGCTACCGCTCTGATATGTCTGGTCATTGCTGGATCCGCGCTTGGCAACTCTTTTGTGGCCGGAAGAATGACTGTGGCGGCAGCGAACAACAACTGGTTCCCACATATCCTTGGAACTGTTGGGTACATTGGTACCTTGAAAGTAAGAAGAGAGGTCGAGGAAGACGAACCAGCGGACGAGGCAATGGACAATGGAGAGTCACCAATGTAAGTCGTGTCCATTGAGTATATTGAACGCCTTCTGACTCTTGTTAGCAACGCACTAATCCTCAACACTATCCTCTCGTCAATCTACATCTTGCTTGGTAACATGCGCATCTTGCTCACCCTAAACGGTCTTGCCGAGTACGCATTTTTCTTTTTAACAGTCCTTGGTGCGATTATCCTCCGCTTCCGGGAACCAGACTTGCCTCGGCCTGTGAAGCCTCTGATCCTCGTGCCCGTTATATTCGCGGTAATCAGTGGCTTTGTCGTCATTCGCGGTGCAGTCTTTGCTCCTGTTCAGGCGATAGTTCTTGTGGCTATCTGGTGCATTGGTGTTGTGTTTTATTACATCAGGCTATGGTTTCTGAAGAAGAGATACGGTGCGTAGGTGTTGTTGAAGCTTGGTGGTGGATGTTACTACAATCTTGTGTCACAGCTATTTTGTTCAATGATAGATTAAACTTTTCTGGACAATAAAAACAATTTATACACCTTTTGTGAGATGATGAGAGCGAAGCGCATATTTTGACGATCTTCTTCCAACGCAATCTCCTCAGATTTAAGGATGAAGTATATTTGGAACGTCTTATGTATATTGTTCCTCTTGTAAACAAAAATGGCGAGACTCTACATGGGCAACGTTAACACCCCACACCCTCACTACCACCAAACAGAATTATTAATAAAGAAGGTAACAACAGCAGATGTTCTAACTATACTAATATTGTTGAATAAATTGATAGGTAATACGCCTCAGAGACTGCGAGATTGAATTAAGTTGGACGGTTTAATAACTAGCTAGTAAGGTTTTAGCTACTTACAAGAAAGGCCTGTATTACCAAAAAAAATTCTAAAAATACAGCTCTTTACTCTAGAAACGTAGTTTCCTTGTCGATTTAGAGCTCTAAAAACGATCGATTTTATGTTACATAGTTTTGGTGGGTGCGGACTGTATTAGGGTGCGTCAAGGCATTTTGGCATCGTGTCATTTTTGTCCACAGGGTGTTATGATAAGTAAATGTTTTAGCATACAAAGAAACATGCTTTAGTCTGTTCAATTTCGGCAGATATTTGAATTATCGTATACTAGTGAAGGAAAAAATGCATACTCGACCATATAAGAAAGAATAGACGAGCTTATGGGCAGGAAATTGTATCCATTTGCCAGATGGGGCTTAGTGCAAAGAGTACCTGTTGAGCACCCTCTGGTGATTCCCATCAATCATCACTCTCTTCCTTCGTCTCGTGCATCAACAGAGCCCCGATCCCTCCAGCTTGCTTGGAAAGTAGCTGGTTAAGTTCTGCACAATTATCAATCGAACTTGACAAAGATGGCTCTATGTCCACTTCGGCTATGGACTGGCTGTCCCTCAAATGATGCTACTGTCGGGCGTTTCCCGGACCAACCGTATGTAACCTACGCCGAACCAACAACTCAAGAATAGGTAAAAGTACCACATCTAGTAGAACCCCAGCGCTAATTTGATAAGATGAATTTACGCCTTGATCTCACTTCCACATTCGTCCTAGATGTATTGACCCCGCTTCAGCCACAGAAATCAGCTTACGTTTCCAAGAATGCTGATGTACATAAATACCCTATAGCAACCATGCACTTCTACCATTCCCATTCCCCTGGAAGAATTCTGTTCCCAAATCGATCCATCTTCCGTTTTACCCAAAATGACTCAGCCAGCGCAAGCTAAGGAGGAGCCCTTGTTCGAAGCTCTCGCAGCGAACTATGAAGCCTCTACTGGCGGCTGCGCTCGAGAAATCACCTCACACATTGTCGACATCTTACCGCCCGTAGACGCCAACTCAGTCGTTCTCGACAATGCCTGTGGCAACGGAATGTTCTCACAAGAGCTCTTTGTCAAGTACCCCGACACACCCTTGTCCCTGACATGCGTCGACGTTGCAAACGCCATGGTCGAACTGGCACGCCGCTCCGTCCCAGAAGGCAATTCATCTGCCAAAATAACCTTTGACGTGATGCCTGGCGAAAAGCTCTCGATTCCCGACGAGACTTTTACCCACTCCGTCACTAGCCTGGGCATCTTCTTCTTCAAAGACGCCGTCGCAGGCGCACAGGAAATCTACCGCACCCTCAAACCCGGTGGCACTGCCATCGTCACATCGTGGAAAGTCGCCGGCCACCTAACCCCAGTCTACGAAGCGCAGGTGGCCGCCAACCCCGACGGGCCGCTGTTCAAATGGCCCGTTGACGATGCCTGGTTCCAGGCGTCGCACTTGAGCAATACGCTGAAAGACGCTGGATTCAAAAATGTCGAGATGCACGAGTTCCCTTGTACCTATGGCGCCAGCACTATTGAGGAGATTTGCCGCTACCAGATGGGCCTCTGGAAGCAGATTGGTCCCAAGTGGACAGACGAGCAAAACGCAGAGTTTGAGAGGCAGTTAATGGAAGCAGCAAAGAGGCTGACGGTCAAGGCCAAGAGGCCTCGTTTTGGGAAAAAGGATCCTGAAATCGTTGAAGTGGTAGGGTATCCCATGGTGGCGCATGTTGCCGTAGCGACCAAATAAGATGGTTTATTCTATGGCTTAGTCTGGGTACTTAGATTAATCTGAGTTCATTGGCAGTCAGAATATGCCCCGTTGTTTGATACATGGTGTGAGAATAGTCGATTTGTAATGGCATGTGCGCATGCATAAAGACATTGGCTTAATAAGAGAAACATATGGGGAAATACAACCCCTCGTGAGAAAAGAGCAAAGCATGAAAAACAGGGTCCTGGAATGTTCAATTACGGCCAGCATAGACACCTCCAGGCATGATATGAAGACAATTATAGTACATAATCTAGAACTCTAAGATATGCCCACACCCTGCTTCTTCTCACGCTCTCTCTTGCCCTACTAAATGTCTTGACTTTAGTGGACAATGTTTTTTAACATAGGTACTGAACAAATTGTTAGTAATGGTTATATTTAAGATAGACGAATGGCAGCTCACAGTTCCAATAGGGCAAGCATTGCATGCAGGTCCCTGATACCAAGTACACTCAAAACGTCCTTTTATAACGGTGCCCTCTCGCCTACAACATTGTTCCGATATTACGACACCGTTGCCTCTCTTTTCACTAAAAGTTGGAATAGCTACAGCTACAGCAGTGATAAAGCTGATAATAATAGCAAGACGCATATTGATAAGATATCGTGTAGTATGTATAACGTCGAGAATAGTAAATCTAAAGACGATTTCGATTCGTAAAGTATAGAGGTGCTTTATAGATATTTGAGAAGCCCCTTTGTTAAACAGTTGTAAGCAATAAAACAGATTCATACGTACATCACTTGAATTACTATGTCACAGACGTATGGTTTGTCACTCCGACGCTATAACGTTCTCGCTCGGGATCGGCTAAAACTTCTAGATATAGTGCTGTATAGAGCTATAATTAGCTTAGGACAGTAGTAAGACACCCGGTTAATCCTAGTTACTTCTTTCACACGGTCCTGAGCGAAAACTGTAAAACGTTGGAGTGACAAAACATACCACTGTGACCATAATATATGGCCTCTGCTTAGTAAAGTTAGGAACTAGGTAGAGGTTAGATTATCTGACCTAAGATATCAGGTGTTACATAGGGGTTGGACAATACTTCGCTCGGCTTGATCTGCGTTCAGGCGAGTTAGCGCTGGTTAGCGGTAAGCTGTGTGATTGCTGAGTGATTCGTGTGGGTTGTGTTATGGGCCATCCGCTCCGTATGCGCTTTTGAACGCACTAGGCACAAAAATAAAAGAAAGGCGAAGCACCGGGCCTTCACACACAATCGAGGCTACTCGAGGAACAACCACGAGCAAAAAAAGAACCTGGGGTATCTGACTAACGCCAGACGAATGCTGATGAGAGTGGGACTCGAACCCACGCCACTTTCGTGACCAGGAATATGATGTTAAGATAACCTTAACCTGGCGCCATAACCAACTCGGCCATCTCACCATAAGGTAATTTGATGGAAGAATGGAATGGAAACAAATATTATAATGTCAGACAAAATTTTGAACTCGAGCGAGGCATCAAATCGGCAATGCCTATTGGACATTGGGTGTGAAAGACATTTCAAGTTTCAGGGTGGTTGAAAAGATTTTGTGCCCGATGTGGGGTAGCGGGGTCGGCAGCGATAATTTCTCCAGTGCAATTTTCATTCAACAACACCAGTCGAGCCATGAGAGTAAAAACACGCCAATGATGAGGTGAGGCACAAGAGTTAATACTAGTATTACTGCAAGCACCGTCTACATAGTACCATCTACAACCTACTCTTCGGGTTCAGTTGTTCAGGCCGCCACATCTCGTTCAGCAGACGACTTGCATTGACCATTTCGGGCCTGCACTGATCCAACGATGTGATGCCCAGCAAGCGCATTCCGGTATCCAACTCGTCGGCAAGGACTAGGAGAGAACGAAGTAGTTAGTTATGTTGCTCTGCGAGACCTCTGTGCGAATTCAGACTTACTGTCAACACATCTTTCAACGCCCTTTGCGCCGTACGCACCCAGCGCATAGAGAAACGGCCGTCCAACACCCACTGCCGTTGCCCCGAGACATAGCGCCTTAAGGACATCGTTTCCGTCGCGCAGGCCACCGTCGAGAAAGATTTCGAGCTTGCCTAGCACCTCGGGGCAATAGGTGCGAATTTCGAGGAGCGTCATGAGCGCACTGGGTGCCGTGTGCAATTGTCGGCCGCCGTGGTTACTGAGCAGGATGCCGTCGCAGCCGTGTTCCATGGCCAGTTTGGCATCTTCTGCACACTGAATGCCCTTGAGGACAATGGGTCCTTGCCATTCTTTCCGGATCCATTCGAGATCCGCCCATGTCATGTAGGGCGTCAGCTGGCCTTGGACGGGGCGTCCGCCCATAGCGGGCGCAAATGCGTTCTCGCCACCGGTTTCCCATTCTCCAGGACTCTCATCAGTAAGACCGACTGCGAAGGCTTCTTCGGCCTGGAGACGACGGTCTGCAGTGCGTTTGCCCAGAATGGGTGTATCGACTGTGATCCACAAGCCCTTGTATCCACAGCGCTTCACTAGGCGTAGGAGTTCGAGAGCCTTTTGTTTGTCTACAGGCATATAGTATTGGTAGAAAAGTTGCGTTGGACTGCCGTTGCCGAGCCGCTGCTGTTCGTCGACATAGCTTTGCATGATTTGCTCGCTGCTCTTGGAACTAGCTGTGCTGACAACCTTGTGTATCCCCTTACGAACGGCGCCTCGTATCATCTCTGGCTCCGCACCTGGATGGATAGCCCCCATTGTTCCCATGGGACAGATGTAGAACGGATATGGTGAGCTGTGTCCAAAGATTTTACGGCGCGTGTCTACTTCGCCTACGCTACGCATTACGCGCGGACGGAAGCTGATGCGACCCCAGTCATCAATGTTGCCTCTGATCGAGGCGCCAGTGTTTGCAGATCCAGAGACATAGATATATGACTTGTGGGGCATGACAACCTTTGCCACAGGTTCAAAGTCAGTCGTAGAGACGCAAAGACTCACGTGTGGAATCTCATTTGAGTTGGCGTTGGCCTCAGATGGTTTCTTTGAATCTGTGTGTTTGATCTGACGAAGCTGACCGAAGCTATTGGGATCGACGGGCCCCAGATAGGCATCTTTGGGTAGGTAGTCTTGCAGATAACTTAATGGATGATACTTCTTGAACTCTTCCGTTGCATCCTGTTCAGATGTCAGGTGGTGTTTCCACCTTGGATTGTAACACACTCACCGACCCAGCATTCCTCAAGATAATCGGAGCACCACCTGGATGTTCAGATAAGAAGTTCGTCACGTCGTACGCTTTCGAATCCAACACAATCCAGCAGTCGTTTTTGCTATGATGCTTTGCTATTTCTGCTCCATTGATCCGCGACATGACTACAGCTTCTCGCGGCTCCCGTGTATGGGTTGGGATCTATCTCCTACATCGGCCAGTCGCCGGGATGATATTTGAGGGGGAAGCTGCGGACTCGGGTATATCGCTTGAAGATCGGAATGATTGCCGATGCTCGCATGCGGGTCAACTTCCACCGAGTACTGCCGACACACCTGGGCACAGGTGAATAGTGCCAAGTACAACACCGATCTTTCTCTTATAACAAAACCATGCCTGTAGAGTGGTGTTCAAGGGAATTACTCGTCGGACTTGAATCTATCATGCTTGCGACGTCGCCTAGATGCCACAACCTAGGCTAATCCCAACAAAGCTGCACTCGATGAGTCTTGGCGACACGGAGTAAAGCACCTCGTTCCGCGTTCCGTCATTCTTCAAATCTAGGCACAACCTCAACTTCGTGGGCAAGACGTTCCATCCCCAAAGTGTTGTTCCTTGAGGCTTTCACATCAAACTGTCCATGACCCACGTCCAAACAAGGCGCATACACACCTAATACGCTAGCAGTGCACGTATTAGCCAAAACAAGCTGCGCCGAATCGACTCCTCTAGTCCCCGTGGAAGACGTTTGGAACTACCGCGGAGCGCAGGAGTGGTTCGGTAGCTTGAGCGGGTTCCAAGGAAAGCGGGGTACACTTCCGTCACAACAGCGTGGCTATACAGGGAAGGTAACTAAGTCTAAGTATGCTGTGGCAGAACTCACGACAAGATTGTCGAGCATAACATGTTTTCGCTTTGTTTCAAGCACAGTGAAAACTTTTGCCACGCGCTGTGGACATGGATGCACTAACAAAACGATACTTGGCAAACGGTGTGCGACCACGATCCTGCAGGATCCAAGATTCCAATGGCACTGACGGCTAGTGGACAGTGCTGACACCGTAAGGCGTACCTTGTATGGGAAACTAAGGGTCCAGCATTACTATCGGAGAAGCATCCCAACACATGTTTACCCGGTCGCCTATGCGTTCCAGACGAGAGGTACCTCGTTCCTTCGTCCAACCATAGCGGATCCTGACGAGTTTTTCTCGCACTACTGCCGTCTACACATGCCTCGCGTGGTTCATCCAAGCAATCTGTAAAGCATTGTCGACAGAAATGGGGCCTTCCTCCGCTGCATGCACGTTTGTGGCGAGAGGATACAAAAAGTCTCCGTGAGCCGCAAGAATGTGGTTGTTAGGGCCCTGTCGTTCCTTCGTTGTAAACCCTCCATCTTTCTCTGCAGTCCATACATCAAGATGTTGAAACGCTTGGTTGCTCTTCGAGTATTCTATGCAGCCTTGGCGTCGGCGCAAAATGGATCAACGGCTGTTTCTGTTTCACCTGCTGCAGAAACACTTCATGCCGATGTCACAACTGCCAACCTTCCCCTCTTTGACGCAGAGGTCATACAGTTGACGGACAAGGTTGTGACCGCAATCAAAGAGCACACTGACTATGCGGAGTACGCCTCGCTCATCGAGTTCGGAGACAGTCTGAAATCCGCAACAGCTTCGGCACGTACCCGCCGGGCCCGCACGTCTCCCCGCTGCAAAACCATGCCAGGTGATTCCTTGTACCCGAACAATTCTGGCTGGGACATATTCAATGCCCTGCTCGGTGGTGCGTTGCAGAAGATTGTTCCCATCGGATCGCCTTGCTACAAGCAATCGCAATACAACAACTATGATGCTACGAGATGCGCCGAACTTGTCCAGAACTTCGATACAGAGGAGATCTAGTATGTGCATGTCCAAGCTCGCGGCGAGTCGTTAGCTAACCCGCATAGCTACAATGACAATGGTGCATTGATGAATCCCTTGTGGTACGGCATGACCTGTCCGATTCCGGCTTCAGGAAACCTTGCAAATGGCACTTGCACTCAAGGTGGATACTCGGAGTATGCCGTCAAAGTCAGCAATGTTGCCCAGATCCAACTGGCAGTAAATCTCGCCCGCAACCTCAACCTTCGTCTGGTTGTTCGCAATACTGGTCACGACTATAATGGTCGTTCGGTCGGAAAAGGAGCACTCAGCATCTGGACCCATGGACTCAAGGAGATCAAGTACGTCAAGGATTACGTCAGTCCGACATACAAGGGACCCGTCTTCAAGCTAGGTGCTGGTGTGCAAGGATTCGAACTCTATCAAGCCGCTGAAAAGTATGGTGTTTCTGCTGTAGCTGGTATCTGTCCAACGGTTGGTGTCACTGGTGGCTACTCGACCGGTGGCGGGCATTCGCCTCTGATGCAGCTTTTTGGAGTCGGTGCTGACCAGATTGTCGCTCTTGAGGTCGTGCTAGCGAACGGGCGCTTCGTCACTGTCACGCCCGAGGTAAACGCCGATCTGTACTGGGCCATGCTTGGTGGAGGTGGTGGCACCTTTGGTGTTATAACTTCTGCTATCGTCAAGGTCCACCGCCGCGTTCCTGTGACCACTTCTACTTGGACTATTATGACGTCTGAGACCGTTAGTGCTGACAGTTTTTGGGAAGCCTTTAGGTTCTACTTTGACAACATGCCTGTGTATAACAGAGCCAAGACCTACTCTTTCTTTACAGTCATGGCACTGGCGCCCGGTACCTACATGTGGTCTATGGGACCCTTTTTCGCAACCGACAAGAGCATTGACGAGTATGAGGCTCTGATGAAACCTTTCTATGAAAAGTGCGCCTCGCTGGGTATCAAGCTCAATGCGAATACTACCTACTACGATAGCTTCTACCCAGCTTACCAGGCCACGTTCGCTACACTCAATTACTTTATCGGTGGTGCCGGGGGTATTGCGTCGAATCGTTTGGTGACATCCGATAACTGGAGAAACCCCGAGATACGCAACCAGACTTTTAGCGCGATCCGGCACGTTGTTGATAGCGCTGGATTGATCAACATGTACCATCAGCGACCAGCCGCGCAGAAGAACAAAGGTGCCAACTCGGTCAATCCTGCCTTCCGCGATGAAGAAAGCCAGATGGTGATCATCAACACGGTTGCCGACCAGACGCCTGCAGGATGGGCGGCCACCGTAGAAAAGCTCACTAACACCGTCATGGCCCCGTTGCGTGAAATTACCCCCCAGGGCGGCGCGTACGGTAATGAGGCGGACATTGCAGAGCCTGACTGGCAGCAATCCTTCTGGGGCGACAATTACCCGAGGCTCGTGCAGATCAAGAACAAATACGACCCTGACATGTTGTTCTACGTCCACCACGGCGTTGGGTCTGAGGGATGGGCGATTGAGGATGGTGGGATCATTGGCAATGGCGTTCAATCGACCGATGGCCCGTTGTGTCGTGTTGAGTCGCGTTGAGTCGCGTAGTGTGCTATTGAGAAATCAAGTGTTGTAAAGGCGACAGTGGCGGCCCTGGTCCGATGCTCGTGCAAGTGATGGTGAAGACGCGCGGCTCCCAAGTCGAAGAGGGCGAGGGCATGCCAAGGCTTTTGTGTCATGATAGGGGATGTAACACGGGACGATGGTATGTTTTGTGTCTTCGGCAGTTGGAGGGCGTTCCTGGTGGTGTCAGGGCGCGCGGCGAGACCTAGGCCATGGGTGAGAGGTTAGTTGTAACGTCGTCGGGCCCACCTCCCTACTGGCCGCCGTGTGTGGATGTTCGGTGACGAGAGGGCTCAGAATGCGCCCACCGATCTGAAATGCAATGCGACAAATGCAACGGAGGCGTCGACCGAGGATTCCGCCCTTTTGCAAGTCTACAGGGCCGTTGGGGCGAGGGGCTTTGCGACACTTATGCTGCAGAAGCGGAGGGGCGGCCGTGGTCCCGTCCCTGCAACCCCGGCCGCGATGCTCCATCTTCTAGAAGGTTGGCAGGCGGAGGGAAAGTCGATGCGAAACCCATGGCCCTGCCGTCGCAAGCCCAGGCCTATCAGGACCCGCAACGCCCAGCGCCCGCTGCAGACATGTCGCAGCCCTTGGTGACGCCCCAACTGTCGGAAATCTGTGTCGTCTCGCTCCTCAGCGCCCTCTTCCGCGGCAGGTGTAGACGATTAGTCAAGCCTCGAGGTCTGTCATCACTCTCCTCAGCGGGATGTAAAACAAACCGAGATCTCGTCCTCCGCAGTACCCTTCCCTCTCACGCCTCCGTCTTATGATCGCGCCCTGTCTACTCTCCGCAATTGATCAAAATCTCTCGGAAGCCCTCTCATCCGAAGCGGAACATTCTACATTGGCCACCAGCATGTGCCCCTTCAGTAAGCTTGGCAAACCCTCCTGCATCGTCCTATTGCTAAGGAAAAAAAGCATCTCTTCCTACAGGAGAAGGCCCAGCGCGCTTCGCTCCTACCGCTGTAAAGGATTGGCAGCCCAGACGAAAGTCCGTGTCGAATGCATGTGAGCGCTGCCGAAGGAGGAAGATTCGTTGCGACGGCGAGACGCCATGCGCGACGTGTAAACGCTTTGCGGTGCAATGTATAAGAACTCAGAAACCCAAAGAGGTTGTGGCATCGTCAGTACCCTCACTCTCCCAAACGGTGATACTGCAACGGCCATGTCGCGGGGGTCACCACCTGACGAAAATGCAACTGACTCTCGGCTCTCAAGGGAACATCGAGAGGCTCTCGAAGGTCGAATCCACCAACTCGAAGCCCAACTCGCCAGACATGTGAATGCGCCAATGCACGGAATGGAGTCGATTGACCACAACCTCATGGCCGGCACACCCACGTCGTTTGATTGGCATCATGCGGGAGGAGGAGGAGGCCCATCTCATCATCTCAATCTCGACACCAGCATTCCCGCAACTTTTACGGCAGACGACCTGGACCTGGGCGCTTTCTCGGCTCGAAGTGGCAGCATGCCCTCAATCGCCATAGACGAATGTGAGCCTTTCCCCAACTTTTCCTCGCCGTCTTCACCAGTACCTTCATTATGGTTAGGTACCACGCGTGCCTCCTCCCCCGAATCCATGCTCTCGGGCCCATCGCTACACTCGTACTCCGCCGTATACGGTTCGAAATCCCGCGCCTCTCCCTCGTCATCCTCTGCAGCCGTTCCCACAGGGCCAGAAATGCACACTGCTCCTTCGTGGGAATTCATGGCGCAAGCCAGCTCCAACCAACTGCAACCGGGGACGAGTAGTCGAGGTGGGCACTCCCGCAAAACATCCATGTCCTCTCTGTCCGCAGGAAGCAACGAGCAAACCATGTCGCCGATTCCCGAAGTCGAAGACGATCTGCTGCCCCTGGCTCCCGCACCGCGCCTCCCCCGTCAGGGTGTATTCGCCGCCCGCCAAGCAGACAGCCCCGGACCCTCGTCGTCGCGTTCCAGCTTCACCGACCGCAGCCGTGCCATCGCTACGACGCCTTTGCCCAGCCGTTTCGAAGCTGAAACCCTGACGAATGAATTCATCCGCCATGTCGAAGCCCTGGACTACAAAGCCTACTCGTTGTCCCCATTGCTCTTCGCCCGCTTCTGCGAAGCCGTCTATCCCAACCCCCAGCCCTCTTCTGCCGTCGAAATGTCCTTCTCCATGTCCATGGCCCGGTTCCACGTCTTCCTTGCCATGGCAATTGCCATGAAAGTCCGCATCAAGGACTCGCCAGAGCCCACCAATTCTCTGCTCGAAACGTGCTATGAACTCGCCATGCAGCAGACTTCGTCGTCGACGTTTTGGCAAGAGTCGGGCGCTATGGAGGCGGCGCAGTTACTTGCTCTCTTTGCGTCTCTTAGGAAACCAGTGTGTGAGGAGCCCAGGTCGCTGCAGCATTCTTTCTCATGGTGATTGTAGTAAGCTCCGTTTTATTTTTTCTTCTCTTTTTCTCTCCCTCGGTGACAGTATCACTTTTGTCCTT
>JAWDHC010000205.1:0-55829 GCA_036172615.1 Curvularia verruculosa
TCGGTGGGGCGTGAGCCGCTCGCTTGGGTGAGCCGCTCGCTTGTGAACCACGTTATTGTTAATATATTTACTGGCCTGTGGAACACCCACATATGTTTGCAGGTTTACCGTATCGAACGGGTAGATCGGATTCATGCCCGGTAATGTATCATGCAGAAACCATTTTGGGCATGTTCGTTTGCTTTGATTGAATGTTGCGGCTGGAAAGACATAAAACCTTTGCAGACGTCCCGTTGCTCTTGGTGGCACCTTTGACCAGTGTACTCGAAAACTCGAGGAAAGTCCGGGTTCGACCTTTAGCAAAATATTGTATCACCAAATAGCAATAGAACATAGCAAACGACCAAGTTGTGAGATGTGAAGTAATGTCCGTTATCATGTAGAGCGTTTTGGTGTGCATACTTATGAGGTGGAATATACTGCGTGTAAACATTGCTGGCAGCATCGCAGGGGCATCTGACATTGGAAACCTCGAGCGATAAGTCTGAGTGTAGTTTTGTAGCAGTATTGCATCTACAACAGCCGTATTGTATGTGTCTAGGAGAGTGATTCGGATGCCAGTCTTTTGATACAGATGCTGGTGTGAGGAGTCTCGGGCTGCAACACGTGATGTTTGTAGCAGAAAAAGCCGATTCTGAACAAACCGGCTGAGAGAGGCGATAAGAGGAGTTGAAAGCACAAGACATACATAGCCTCCCACTCAGCAGTAGATGTCGATGGTGAAGGTCGATCCACGTGTTGAGGAGCCCAGGATCGGCGCTTGCACCGGCACGATCTAGCCCCCTGCTTTCCCGAGCCGCTGATTGGCGCGTGCCGCAAAGAGCGGCGGTATTTTATTAGCACTCCAGCGCTGCTGACTGAACTTGGCTTTCCATTTCCCTTTGTTTCACTCTTGACGCACAACTCCTCTCCAGCATAAAGTTCGCACGCTGCGGTACTTGCGTCTCAGTAGCCTTCTGTTCTTCTGTCGAATAAAACCTTTTCTTGTTGAGAGCGTGCGAGAAGATGGCGCGTGGCAACCAGCGTGACAAGGCGAGGGAGAAGAACCTCAAGGAACAAGCGTCCAAGGTGAGTCCACGCTACCACTGCTCAAGACCATCATCGGAGCATCGTAAAGTGCTGACTTGCCAACAGAAATCCAAGAACACGGTATGTACATGTGGATGAAAGCCGAAAGCACCTCTCCAAAGGAAAGAGGTGGCTAACGAAGGCGTTGTAGCAATCCGGGACCGAGTTTGCCCGCACCAAGGAGAACGTCGCAGCGATCATGCGTGCCAAGCAGGCTGCTGGTAAGTTATTGCTCCTGTTGACATGCCTTTTCTGGGTTCTGGCAACTTGCAGAGAAGGACATGTGGTTCGCAATATGCAATACTAACGCTTCCGTGTAGCTGAGGCACGCAAAGCTGAGGAAGGCGCCAAGAAATAAGCAGCTTACCAGGCGGCAACCATGACAGCAACAACTTAGACAGCCCCAATTGTTCACGAGCGGAGTTTACGGAAAGGGAGTTGTTGATTAACACTTGGATACCAAATATACTGATTTTGATTTTGGAATACTGTGATGTACCCATTGCGCCTTTGCCATATTTGCCTTCAAGACCGTGAATTCAGCACCCGCGGTTAACGCGATTGATATACAAACATGCAAACTTCACAAGTATGAATGCCATCAAGAAAGAGAATATTTATCGTAGCGATCTCTTGGATCTAGCTCTAATAATTGATAAGTTTTACAATTTAACAACGTTAAACAAAATCCCTGCCTAGTACCCAGTAGGCACCACAGCGCGGCAACACATCGCAGCATGTGGGTGACGGTATAATGCAAACGCCCAAAGTAAATGATAAAATGGTATAAAGAGTCCGGGGGAAATGCTCCACCAAGAAGCTTCACCGAACTTGTCATAAGAATCCCTCCCTCTCCAGGCTACCACTACCACCCCATTAAGACTTCTTCGAACATCCTCTTATCCATCTATGCAATCATGCCGGCATATCCTCCAAAGTTGTTGACAGCAGCAGTTGGGGGGAAGGATCCCGCACCGCAGAGGCACTGGCATGTGCAAGCCTGACCCTGACCGTCCTGACCCGAGCCCGCGACAACTTGGCCTGGAGGGGGAGGAGGAGGAGGAGTGCCAGGAGCAGGGGGTGCTCCAGTAGGGGCAGCCGCGCCGGCTCCAGCTTCAACCTTGACGGTCGAGGGGGCAGCAGCCGCACCGGGATCAACTTGCTGAAGGCCTCCTTCGACGAGCGAAGTGCCGTTTGTCTTGATAGCGAGCCCCTTGAAGTCGGCCATGGTCTTGTCGCCGGTCTCGGCAGGATTAATGGCAAAGACCATGCCCTTGCCGCAGTGGATTCCGTTCTTTTGCTTGCAGTAGAACCCTTTACAACATTAGCCACAATCCTCGTTGTTCACCAATCTATCGGGTGGCTTACAGAGTGGCTCCGTGGTCGCAACGGTCATGTTCCACGTAACTCCAGGCTTGCCATCGGGGTTGGCCATGAAACCCGAGTCCATTCCTCCCTCCATCTTGGTGCATGGGTTGGCAAACGTCGACTGCGTGACGGTGTGGTTCTTTTGCATGAACTCGAATACAACCATATCACCGACGGCGGCCTTGATGACATCGGGCGTGTACTCGAGCTTGGGCGCCATGCCCGCCTCAACGGGCTTCATTCCACCGACAATAACCTGTCTCACGCATTAGTAGGAGCTTGAGCCTGAATCATTACAAGGCGCTTACGGTGTGTATCTTTGGGCCAGTTGCGGGCGCAGGAGCCACATCCATAACCATCATTTCGGCGGAAGCCAAGGCAGCTGCCAAAGGGAGTGCTGTAAAGTACTTCATTATGACTAGATTGAGAGTATCGTTTTTTTTAAAAAAAACTGTCGTGAAAAAGTGAACGGAAGCCTGCGCTGCAAGCACTAGAATGTACGGTAGAAAGGGGCGAAGGATTGGAAGGGCACTACGAGGGCCGGCTCGGACAGTAAGAAGCAGATGAGAAAAAGAGAAAGAGAAAGTGGAGCACCAGTATTATGAGGCAAATGCTTTGAAGTAAGGAGTCAACCTGTCTGCCTGGGAATGTGTATTCCTTAAATCTACGCATGAAATTGTTGATTCTGAAGGGTTTGTCCCCCGGCCGCATGCCGGGCGAAACACCAACCCCCTGTGCTGGGCATGCCAATCCGAGTAAGGCGAATTGGTGTGGAAAATGGCGAGATTTTGACGATGCGCGCTCGGTCGGGCGTGCATGCGGGGTTAGTGTGATGCTCGAACCGTTGGAGGTGGGCTTGAGCGTGTCGCGGTGGTGTCGCAGATCTGTCTCGCGTCTCGCTGCGTAGCACGCTTTCGGTAATCTAAGAACCACGAGGCTATAACTCAACAACACAACTACTCATGATGCCTGGGCCATGGCGCTGGGAAACACCTAGCCGCATGAGAGGTGCAGCGAGCTAATATCTGGCAGCCTGTTTTCCCGAGCTTTTTGAGGCACAAAATGTTGTGGTGAGTCCCGCCCAGCGCCATGGCAAATAGAACCCTTACCCCCATTGGTTCAGCATGCTGGCCACTAAGGCTCAATTGCCTTGCGACACGACGCAATCCATATGCACTGCCTGCCATTGGCGAAAAAAACAATAATAAAAATAATAGTTAGTTAACACAAGCCACTTCTTGTGTTTTATTGTTCGTCGGAAGATTTCGGGGCCGCTTGCTGCTGTCCCGCATGCAGACCTGTATAGTAGCCAGCGTAGTACCACGACATCATGATGTTTTTGAGATTTTCGTCTTTGACTGTAGAGCGTCAGCGTGCGGTCCGCAGTCCCTAGTTCCCCCCGGGAAAAACGGCTGTCAAAGTTTACTGCGCAACATACCTGTTCCGAGAATGGCTTGGGGCATGCCGTCTGCGAGAGGCTCGGCAGCGAATGGGGCCGTCACAGCCTCAGCGCTTGGCGATTGTACACGTTCAATGTTTTGCTGCTCGGAACGATCTGGTTCCTGATTTCCATTAGACAGGGTTCTGGATTCGAGTGTTTCATTTGCGACATGTACACGTACCTGCTGCACATGGCTATCATGTTCGGCCCGGGTGACACAAACCACGTCTGCATTTGACGTGCTGGCATCGTTGGGATCCGCGACGCCATTGGTCTCTGCTACTATAGACATGGCCTCTGTTTCCTCCATCAGGTCGCCGTAGTCCCTGTTGGCGTTACTGAAATTAGTCTCACTGTGTTTCGCAGGGAGCACTCGGACAGCACTCACTCTCGTAATTCTTTCAGCTCTTCCTTGGTCAGTACGTCTTCCAGTCTTTTGCCAGACCGGTGGATGCTGTGATACTTCTGCGCGTCCGGGTTAGCCGACATTTTCTTGAGCAACCTGACCTCCAAAACAGTTTTCTTACTTTGTACTCGTTGAGAGCATCTTCCCAGGAGCTGATCAGTAGAGAATCATCCCAAGCATGCTTGTCACTCATATCAACGACTGGCGCCATGCTGGTGGATCGCTGGGGTTGACTTGTTGACACGGTTAGGCTTACTATGGAAAGCCGACGTTGACTCAACTAAGAGACGCGCAAATACCCGAGAATAAGATCAATGATTTGAAGTCTACAGGTCAAGTACTTGTCTTAGTAAGTGTGTAGGTTTGCGTATAGGCAAATGGTGAGATGGTGAGCTGGTCGACTAGCTTGGCGAGGGTCTAGTTGGCTTATTAGCGCGACTGCCTCGAAAAAAGTTACCGCGCCCGAGCTCTCCTCCGAACTTTTGCGCGTCCATTGTCGCAAACAGACATTACCCCAAACCATTGCAGCTGATCAACATGGCCGCCGACGATACCAAGGGAAAAAAGCGCAAGAGTAAGCGGCTGCAACACCAGAAAAAAAAAATATCGCTCTGTAGACATTTTGACTGACATCTCACAGGCGCACCCGAGACTGCGCCCACAGCAAAGAAGGCCAGAAAAGCCGACGATGTTGCCGCCAGCGAGCCCAAGCCAACCCGGAAATCTGTGCGCAAGCAGGCCGCCGACTTTGTGGATCTTGACGAAGAAAAGGAAGTTGCGCCTGTCGTTGCCGACGCCGTCAAACCGAAGAAGGGCAAGCAGAGCAAAGCCGCCGCCAAGGGAGCTGAGCCTGTAAAAGAAGTAGCAGAGGTCGCCGAGGTCCAAGCAAAGACGAAGAAGCAGGCAAAGAAGGCAAAGACTGCCGTTGTAGAAGAGGCTGTCGTCACAGAGACCCCCAAAGAGACGACCAAGAAAACGAAGAAAACCAAGGTGGCCGCCGATGCCCCGGCAGTCGTAGAAGAGACAACTGTAGTCACCAAGCCTAAGAAGACAAAGGCAGGCAAGAAGCAGGAAGCGCCTGAGCCAGAGGTCGAAGCCACTGAAGCCACTGCTGCCTCAGACGACGAAGACATTGTTGAAGATGATCAGACCGCGGCCCTGCTTGCTGGCTTCAGCGATGAAGATGACTCCGACGATGCTGATGAGGATGTCAACTTCGACGAGAATGAGAAGATCCCAAAACTCAGCGCAAAGCAACGGAAAGCCATCAAACAGGCTGAGGACGCCCCCAAGTCTGACCAGCCTGGCGTTATCTATGTTGGGTACGAACACCTTACCCCGCTTCACGCTTTGATATGCTGCTAACTCAAAAACCAGTCGCGTGCCCCGCGGTTTCTTCGAGCCCCAAATGAAAAAGTACTTTTCTCAGTTTGGAAAGGTCAACCAACTACGCTTGTCGCGCAACAAGAAGACGGGTGCCTCCAAGCACTATGCTTTCGTCGAATTCCAATCCCAAGAAGTAGCCGACATCGTGGCGCGAACCATGAACAACTACCTGCTTTTCGGCCACGTTCTCAAGGTCTACCTTATCCCGAACGACCAAGTACACCCTGATCTTTTCAAGGGTGCCAATCAGCGGTTCAAGGTTGATCCTCGCAACAAGAAAGCTGGCCTCGAGATGGAGCGTGGTGCTGAGCGCTCGCAGTGGGTGAAGCGTGTCGAGAATGAGAACAAGCGAAGAGCTTCCAAGGCAAAGCAACTCAAAGAGATGTTTGACTACGAGTTTGAGACACCAGAACTCAAGACTGTTGACAGTATCCCTACACACACTACCATCACAAAGCTCAAGCCCGCGGAATCGAAGAAGCTTCTCACAGATAAGCCTGCTGATGATATCACCAGCACCGAACTACCAAAAGGCAAGAAAGGCAAGAAGGGTGCAAAGGCAGTCGCCCCTGACGAGTCAAATGGCGTAGCAGAAGAGACATCAGCGGTTGTTCAACCTGTTGCTGATAAGAAGACCAAAAAAGACAAGAAGCGAAAGTCCGATGTTGCACTAGAAACCACCACTACCACCGAGGAGACTGCTGCTGAGACACCAGCCAAGAACAAGAGAGCCAAGAAGGAGAAGGAGAGCAAGCCCGAAACTATTGTTGAGGAAGTCGAGGAAAAGAAGAGTGCCGCAAAGCCCAAGAAGGGTAAGAAGGCTAAGGCTTGAGTAATCTTGTTTGTCAATACGGTATATTTTTTGTCTTGCTCTTACGCCAAGCTGCTCGTGCTATATGAAGGCTTGGATAGCTTACTCGCCATGATCATCATCTATTGCCGTGACTGCTCGTGTCTTTTAGCGTTTGACGATTTTTTTTTGATTTTTGATTTCCTTCCAACAAACCAGGCGAACACTAGGAAAAGCAAGGGGTTAGAATAGGATATATCAAACAAATGCACTCCCGTTGGCACTGAGGCTTCAATGAGTCCTCGCTTGGGATGGGTTGCCTCATAGTGATGATGTTTACGCCTTGCAGGATGCATAGCACACTGCCGTCACGGATTTGCAACCGCATACCGTTAGCCTCAGCTTATTGCTTGAATCAAGTGATTGAAATTTCGCTTTAATTTCAATGGTCTTCACCCCACCTCTATTTCCTTTTGCCTTTTTGTATCGCAATAACCAAACTTCTGCAGCCATCATGGCAAACGCCGACGCCCGCCTCGCCGCAGCCCAGATGCACGAATCTGTTACTTCGCTGCCGCCATCAACCCGGCACATCATCACCCACGACAAGTCGGGCAAAAGCGTAGTCCACTCATCCCCAGCACTCCAATACTATGGTCTCCCTGGCGTAGGCGGCGCGTGCCGATCGTGTAAGTTTGTTCTTTTTCTCCTCTAGACACACCCAAATACACTGTGCACATACCGTATTTCCACCACATGGTCCAGTATCCCAAACAACCACCATTTCTTTTTGACTCGATCCCTCCACTCCGAGAGAAGTATCAAGAAAGGCATAAGAAAAAAAATCCCCCAAAAACAGCAAGAGCAATATAAAAAACCCCCCCCACAACCTTTGACTCAAAATTCTATACAGACGCGACCAAATCCGTGCCCGCCACACTCGAGGGCGAACAAGACATCCAAGCCTATGTGTCGAGCCAAGGAGACGAGAGCTTCACTGGACGAGACATAGTCGCCAGCGGCTCCGGTTCGCACCTCATAGTGTGTGATTTGGCGCCAGGCCAGGCGAGCATGATGCACCAAACAGTGTCGATCGACTATGTCGTGTGTACACATGGTCATTTGCGCATGGAGACTGCGACCGGACAGATGATTGATTTGAGGCCCGGGGTAAGTAATTTTTCCTTCAAATATACCTTTTATGGATAACTTTGAATTGACCGTCAATTTTTTTAAGGACCATGTTGTTCAGCGTGGCACAATGCATAAATGGCACAACGGCTCAGACACGGAGCCAACACGCTTCATCGCAGTCACGCTTCCATGTGAGCCATTCAAGATTCCAGGCACCGACAAAATGCTAGAGGAGGAACATGTTGTAGGAAGTCAAGAAAAGGACTGGAAAGCGAGTCGGTTGTAAATCGCAGTGTCGCAAATTAGTTCATCATCAAGAATCCAATCAATATGGCATGCAAGAAAAACGCCCAGGTAGGATGGAAATGTAACGCTTTCATTTGTCGCTGAAATTAATACAAAAATCCATGTTTGATTCCGCCCCCACCCAGGATACTCCTAAGAATGCTTCTCATCTTAACCAGTACCTGATACTGCGAGCTTCATGAGATGGTCCATGAATGTTTGTAAGCTGACATCGTCGGTGAAGATTGTCTGAGCTGTCTGTGCGACGCCGCCATAGGTTCCAGTAGTGTGTGTCGTAGATGGGTTGAGCTTGCTGAGTAGGAAACGAGCTTGAGAACCACCAGCATCACACACAATAAACGAGGAAGCGGGAAGCGGTCCTGAATAAGCTCCTTGGCATCCTCCTTGGGTGCTTCCAAAAGCGCCCGGAAGTTTTCGTAACCCTCTTGCTCGTGGTACCCAGCCTTTCTCCATTCCGCCATGGTTTCGCCGTGGAAAATGAGAATGTGGAAGAAAGTGTCGAGCAACAGGATCGTCTCGGATTGAATTGAGCTGGAGTCTAAGAGTACGGGCTGACCACCTTCATGGTCGAAGCCATAACTGTCCAATGTGGGCTGAATCATGATGAGAGAATTGCTGACATCTTCGCGGTTGAGTACGTGTCGGTAAAAGGCCGTTTCGTCGGGAGAGTTGTTGAACACTTGCAAAAATTGCGAGCGACGGAGATGGAACATGAATTGTGGGTACAGAGTGAAGTTCTTTTCCAGCCTGAGGGAGGAGTCAGCAATGTACTTGAATGAACTTCAAGAGCAATGACCATTCTCTGAATGGCAATCAAAGAACACGTGAGACCTACCTGAATGACGAAGGATCGTCTTTTCTGTACTCGGCAAAGCGAGCACATAGTCGAATGAGCATTCGGTCAACCCATCGCAGGACGTCGGGACCATCGTCGACCTCGGCCTTGAAAACTGCTATCCTGGACATGAGCACTGCAGCAGCTTCTTGGTCAAAGGATTGGGCAATAGCAGGGTCTCCTGAGGGACCACTTAGCGGCCGCGCGACAGTGGTGACTGTGAAAATGTCAGCATTCATAGTTGGCATGGCGACGTTTTTAATTTTGACATACCCCTTAGGTGGTACTGGCCAGACGAGTGCTGGTAGTGTGTAAGGAACTGAATAAGGGCTTGCTGTTGTCCTGACTGCATTTGGCTTGGCCCTCCCTGGCTCGCAATCTCAAAGTAGATACCGTATGAGGACTCGGGATCAATACCGCACATTTTCCACGCGCAGGTGTTGCCAATACCGCACTCGGTCTCGCCAACAGCTACCGACTTCTTGTTGAGAGATACAGCATGGCCAATGAGACCGGTAAGCTTCAACTCTTTGGTTGTGAGTACCTCGAGGTTGGCGTTGAAGGCCATAAGGAGATTGTCGTCGGCATCCTTGTTGAAAACTCGCGCAAAGGACTGCTTGTACATGGACGAGGTGAAGCTGTCGGTCAAGATCATATGTCCACCTGTCGAGTTTGCGAGACCTCGCATCTCGAGCAGACCAACCTGGTCCAGACATCCGGCAAAAATATCGACAATGTGTCCATTGTGCGAGACGCGCTTGGCAAGATTCTCGTAGAACTTGAGAGCCTTCTTGTAGTACTTGATGTTGTCGCGATCAATGTCGTGGTGCGATCGGATCGGCTCACGCAGCTCGGGGCCAACAACCATACCCGGACCCTCGGTCGCAGGACCACCACTGAACAGCATGATGCGAGCACCCTTGTTTACAAACTGTGTTTCCAAAAGTCCAGCAGCGACACTGAGGGCTACACCAGTGCACCTTAGGGGGCGCTTATCATTTGCGACGGGCCAAGGATCTCGCTGGAGGGCTTCGAGGGCGTTGGTGAGTTGGAATTCGCATTGCGAGACGGGTAGGATGAAGCGCGCGCTGGCACCAGCTGGGGGTGCCAATGGGGGCCGACCAGGCTGCTGTGGAATACCGGGTCGCGGAGCCATCTGGCTGAGGCCGAGCATCTCGTGGACTTGCTTGGAAGAATAGTCCTTGCTGCCACGGAAAACATACGACTTGGCACACTCGGTGTAGCCGAGCTCGTGAACTTGGGCCTGAAGCTGTTAGCCACTTGTCCCAAGCCATAGCAAACAAAAGGATATGCTGCGACTCACCATGGTGCCATATGTGATGAGTCCGACCAGAGCGTATGCGGGTAGCAGACTCAAGCTCATGATGATCGAGTCCTTGAGAGCCTTGAGGCTGTCCTCCTCCTGACATGTATCGACGACGAAGAGGAAAATGGGCGGCGTGTCCACGGGCTGAGGGAGTCTGTACTCGATGGTGGTGCTGGCTGCGTGCAGTTCTGGGGGTATTTGCTGCTCGGAAATGTCCTTGTAGTGGGGCGGAAGAGAGTTGCGATTGAGACAGAAGGGACATATCCAGACACGAGCGCGCATGTCAATCTGGCTACTCGAGCATCAGCCATGCGAATGTATGGAGGGATTAGAGCTGGCCATACCAGAAGGGATTGAGAACAGCCTTGCACGGAGCCCTACAAACGACGGGCTGGTACTGAAGCAGTGGAGTATCCGTCTTCTCCTTCAGAGGGGTGTAGAGAGCGCCAATGGGAACGACAAGACGAGAGGCTTCCTGGATGGGCGTCAGTATGCTCGTGTGGCAGCAATTGCGACATGGGCAACGACGGTGGTCAGCATACCATGCGCGAGCTAGGAAACGTGTTCCAACTGAGGCGGAGGCCATCTCTGTCCTCGATCTCGCTCCACTGGTCCTTGAGCGCCTCGAAGTCAGCCATGATGGGCGAAGTGCTTGGAGTCGAAGAGTGGCGGGCGGGATTGGGGTGGTGCAAGGGTTGATGGTGGAGGACAGAGTCGGGCGCCCACGATGGTGGATAGTTGGTGGTGGGGCAGTGGAAAGCGGGTCGTGTGCGAGCGGGAGGAGATGGGCGTGGGCGCAGGAGATGCGAGGCAGACGAGTTAAATCAGGCGCTGCTGCCTCTGGACAGCCAAAAAGGCAGATGTTGCAACGTCTCAACTCGAGGAGCTTCTGCGGGCAAGCCAGCTATGCGTGGGTACTGGCGTTGACGATGCGGCCAGATGTTCTTGCCCTAGCGCGCTTGATTGGGCCTAGCGTCGACCCGCCGTGCTCAAAACCAGCCATTTCCTCGGCCTCGAGCGCTGCCTCTTTTTTTCCTCTTCATCACCGCCAGCTTCACGAATATGTAACACTACGTAACGGCAGGCTCCCACTTCTCCTATGAACGAGTCTGTTTTCGCGCTGCGCGTAGAAGAGAATTAGGCCCATGGCTGGGCGCCCGATCTGGAAAACTCGTTCCGAGTATACTGAGAGGTTGGGAATCAGCAGAGGTCACATACATATACATTTTTATTCCGTTCTGTTCCTTTTCCCATTGCATGCCATCAGAATTCTGTTTCTTCATACATGCATGTTTGATCAGAATTCGCTTCGCATGCGCACGCTGTGAATTGGCAGCACTGGACGGTGCTTTGTATCCATGGCTGCCGTTGTATCACGTGCGCAGTGATCTGGTGTCACGTGACCGGCGCGCCATGACGTCCCCTTCTCCACACGCTCATGCCTACTTCTATTCTCATTCCCTTTTGCATGGGCTCAAAGCTTGTCCCGTCTTTGCAGCACGCTATCGCCCACCACGCCTTGCTTGTCTTTGGCACTCCTCTTCTGCATCCAAATCGCGGCCCCGTCTCATCTCATCTCATTGCTGTTGATTTGGTTTCCCCTTTGCAATCCACAGCGACACGCGTCACAAGCATGTTTGTTGTTACAATTTGAACAGGTTCAGACAGGACAATCACAATGTCACTAGGGGCTGACAAAGCACCTGGGCAGAGGCAGCCTCGTATCAAGGCCATCACGCGTGTTGATCCCGTACCCACCACCCTCTACATATAGCACTAATGCGGTGGCCTTATCCGATTACTAACACCCCCTCCAATGCTGTACTCGGTGTAGCAAATTGGGTGTTCGCATAACGCTGGCGTCAGCCGTCTGCACTCCGTTGATCTGCCTTGCTGTGACATGGTGTGAATACGAACCTGCCTGGCATGGGCGGCCCCTCCCCAAGTACCTAGTGCCGATTCCGTGTTTGGCTGTTGGGAGGTTTCCTCCATCCTCTCTCGCTTCATGTGCTCCCATCACTTGGCCTGATCATCTCTTCGATATGCCTTCTCTTTCTCTGGCCATTTTTACCAGCTTCCTTCTGACTTTCACCCTCGTCTACGTAATCTGTTCAGTGTCTTCGCACGACCCCACATCCATCTTTTTCGACGCAACCAACGCCTACACGCCTCAGTATTCTGCTCTTCGCTACCAGCAGGCCTCGGCTTACATTTCGACCCACAACTCTACAACGAGTGCTGGCTTCACGACGTCCCAGGATTCCACCCAGAAGCTGTGCATTGGTATCCCCTCAATTGCACGCCATGGTCCACAATACCTGCCTGGTGCCGTCGGATCCTTGCTGGATGGCTTGAATGCGGACGAGAGGAAGGAAATCTACCTCATGGTTTTCATACCTCACTCAGATCCTGCAAGCCACCCCGCTTACAACCAGACATGGCTACCTAAGCTAGCCGATCGTGTCCTCACATACCAGGAGCTCAGTGCCAAAGAAATGGAACACGTTCAGACAATGGAGACCAAAGGGGGCATGTTTCAGGAAAAAGGGCTATACGATTATTCGTATCTGGTATCCAAGTGCGCCGAATTGAATTCACCGTACATCACAGTTCTCGAAGATGACGTCCTTGCTATGGACGGATGGTACCATCGCACAATCAACGCATTGAGCGATGCCGAGGACCAGTCCATGCAGAAACACGGCAAACAGTTCCTATACCTCCGCTTGTTCTATACCGAAGCTTTTCTAGGCTGGAACTCGGAGGATTGGAAAACGTACCTGTTGTACTCGCTTTGTTTCGCTGCCATGCCGGCAGCCATCGTTTCCTTCTTGCGCACTACAAAACTTACGCCAACGTTGCCACGATTCGTCAGCACGTACTCGTGGTCAACAGAGGCGCGGAGCATATACAACTACCGTCGCTTAGTAGTTGCATTCTACGCCCTCATGGCAGTACTCATCCTACTTTTCTTTGCGCTCGGGCGCATGACTGTCTTACCTCTTCCCACTGGAGTTCATGAGATGCCCCGATTTGGCTGCTGCAGCCAGGCATTTGTGTTCCCTAGGAAAAAGGCTCTGGACCTGGTTTCGTATTTCAACCAAATCAAAACCGGCTACGTAGATGTTTTGACGGAGCGCTATGCAGACACCAGAGACGAGTTGAGATATGCTGTTACACCAAGCCTGTTTCAGCACGTTGGCAAAACAAGCAGTAAGATGGGAGCTAGCGGACCAATAATAAAGGGCAAGACTTGGAGCTTCGCCTTTGAGACGTATGATGCAGAGCAATTGCGAAAAGAGCATGAGGCTCTGGAGAATTGGGACGACGGAATGGGCGAAGTACGATAGATTATGCCTGCAACGCGATACGAGTTAATGGAGCTCCAAGTAGCTTATATTATATACTATAAGAATTTTCCTGTCATCTCCACAAAATCATTAGTGCTTATGAGAGTCGCATACATCTCAACTGGTCAGGCCCAAGATAACATTAGGGATCTCAGGGAAAACTGGCAGTAAATAACTAGTCCATTTGAAAGGCTTGTAAGTTAATCATCATGAACTGACGTCGAAACCCGTCGCATTCGTCATAAAAGTAGAAAAAAAAAACAAGTCTGATTACACTGCATTTTAGGGGATAGTGCGATATCTCTCGAAAGTATATTTGCGCACTGAAATGGATAAAGCACTTCGTCTACTTGAAGCATCGGCCGCAAAGTACCCATCCATCTTTCCAACTGATCTTGTTTTCTCATGCTCGCCTTGGCTACAGGTAAATGTACTTGCATCATCCAACTTGTATGTTCTTATGAACAAATACTACCCTGACAAGACTCACTGCAAGTGCCACCCACGGGAAAATAGCATCTCTAGATGTTTGATCAACAAAAAGAAGAAAAAAATCTAGGTATACGTAACGCTAGCTACTTGCACAGTCGCCGGATGGATGTCTGCAGCAGCAACCTCCAATTTGCGCTCGTGCGTCGAGAATTCCGGCGGGAAGAGCATCGTTGGCAACGGCCATTCCAGAGACAGCTGCGCTGAAGAATGCCATTGAAGTGAGAAGAATAGTTGTGTAATGCATGATAGAAAACTCGTGCTTTAGAATTGGTTAGTTTTTCTAGGATGACTAGACAATCTTTCTATAGTGCGGGCATTCGGGCAGAGTCTTATATACACTATCTTATTGTCATTTCAAGAGCAAGTCCCTAAACATGTGACTTTTAACCGGAGTGAAAAATTTTGCACTAGCAGTAGGTTTCGTTCAAGTTAATCTATAAACCCAAAAATCTGCAAGCAGGTGCATTATGTTCGTCCTTTGAGGAAACTGGAAGGAAGCCCCGCGTCAGATGTAAGCCCTAAGAAAGTTGATCACCACTACCCTCTTGAGATGGGTGATTGTTTCCCCTCGCAAAACAGCAGATATTTGAATCAAACAGAACTTGATTAAAAGCCTTTATGATGAGAGTATACAGCAGATAGGTGCGCGCTTGTGATAGCTTGAACGACTCTATCTCGGTTCTTTCAAGCTGAAGTGGCAATACAAATTGCACCGACAAGGTACTTGAAGCGTCACTGCGGCCCCGTAATCTAATAACAAAGGAGGCTAAAACGCTTCTTGCTCGCAGAGTTCTAATACGTCAGCGCTTTTTTTTTCTGGATTTTATTTCACCACACAAGCTAGAGCGCGAGTCTTTGACCGTATGTTGGCTCGCAACCCTAAAGGGTTTGCATTGACGCCTGACTTTGAAGTGGCCAATGCACATAAGTTACCGTCGATGCTCTTGGTCTCTGGAATCTTATTGCAATCAACCAGCAAGATAGTAACATCAACACGCACAGCAAAGCTTGTGTTGGTGGGATGGGAGCTGGCCTCGCTTCCTCTGCCGAGCTGAAACCAAGTCAGTAGTTTAGGAAAGTAGACATATCCTAGGATAGAAAACCTCTTGCAGGCAAAATTAGATAGTAGTCTGATGATTCGAACCCAGGGGAAAGATAGAATTAGTCTCTAAGCGATCTGATGTAGATGAAAGGTGATGGCTAGCGTGACTGTCACCTAAAGAGCATTTTGACAAATGAAGATGTGAAAATGTGCAAACCGTAGTGATAAGGATCATAACGGGTACCAAACAGGTTTCTCTATGTTAGATCATACAAGGAATTTAATGGCAGGTTAGAAAAATAGGTTGTGACTGAACCCTGGGCTAAAGAATAAATACAATCATGATTTAACGTTTGAAACGTAAAAAAAAGGAAATCAATACTCAGCAAACCCTCAAGACTTGGCTCCCAATTCTGGTCCACCGTGCAAGGTCTGCATGTGATTTTACAAGAGAAATTGGGGCAAGTTACCATGCTGCCAGAAGGATCGTGGGTTAACAGTCTTTTAAACAGGGGCAGAAGTCACAACACGAAGTGTGTTGGCCAATGCCACTCTCGTTTCGCAGCTAGCGCTAGCGTGTGGTACTAGGCAGCTACTTAATGCAGGGGGTGTGCGATTCTTTTCCCGGAATGTTCCGCCTTCTTCTATCAGTTCCAGTTATCCCTATCTACTCCAGTAGAAAGTTAGTAATCACTCCGTGATTGTTCCTTTCCGTGGCGCTGCAGCACTGGCCATGCCACTACGGAAGCCTCACACCAAATCACGTCTGGGCTGCTTGCCTTGTAAAAAGAGGCACATCAAGGTACATCTCAGTAGCTTATAACCCCTGCGAAACTGTCACACATGCTGAAAGTCTGCACTAGTGTGGAGAGGAGACTCCGTCGTGTAAAAACTGTCTGTTTCGCAAAGTAGATTGTGTGTATGCGTCGGTTGCTCGATCGAGTCCACGTGACATCTCAAGGGCTTCGAGTTCGGAAGCCAACCTTACCCCGACCTCAGTATCGCGCGAAGAACCATCATGGCCACCAGGAAATCTTTGTGCATGTGAAGCAGCAAACACACCGGCGGGCGGTATCTCAAGACTACAAGAGTTGCAGCTGATGGTTCATTATATGAACAAGACAAGTCGAACCTTGGCACAGGATGCGGAAGAGCTACTCATCTGGACCGAGGCAATCCCAGAAGAAGCCGCTCGATACGACTTCTTGATGGACGGGCTATTGGGGGTAGCATCGCTTCATTTTGCGAGCCACAATAGCCACTTGCGAAGGCACTACATCGAATTCGCCATACATTACCAGAATCTGGGATTAAAAAAGTACAATGATGCTCTTGGGAACATCCATGAAGAAAATTGCACTGCTCTGTTTACTTTTTCAATCCTTTTGAACGTAATGGCAATCGCACTACCAAATGCAAGTCCAGACTCGGCATCTTCGGCATTTACCGAAAGCATGATGACTATGCTTCAACTCGTCCGAGGTATAGGACTCATACTCGGAACATCCGCCACAAAGATTATGAATGGAAAAATGGCCTCGTTTTTTCGATTCTCGCCAGAGGGAGGAGAGCCTAATGATGAGACAAAAGCTGCTTTGGAAACACTGCGTCAACATGCGAATAGCCTCCTCCACTCAGGGTCTATAACAGAGGAACGACATGTCATCTACCTGTCAGGAATACGGAGTCTTGAAGTGGTTTTTGGATGCGCAACGCTGTCAAATCATTTTGCGCCAATCATTGGTTGGCCTACATGGATTCAGCCCGGCGAGCACAGGGATGAGCTTATAAGGTTAATTCAACATGGCGATGTCATGGCAAAGCTAATATTCATGTACTACGGTGTACTCTTACTCCACCTAAGGCATGATTGGTGGGGTAGACGTACGGGGATCGGTCTCATCGAGGACCTGGCGATCTCGGTTAATGCTGCAGGTCCTAGTTGGGCTCCATTAACACAGTGGCCGAGGGAGATTGCCAGGCAAACCGAAAACGGCGACCAGGATGTTTCCCGCCCGGAGTGCTCGTTCTCAGGAAGACTTTTGTAAGAGGGTTTGCCACTGCAGTCCGTATGGCCAATATATCAGTTCATCTTATCTTCTCTCTTTGTTTATACATGTCTATAATGTACAGGCTCTTGCGTGAATACTGTGGCACGTTAGGTATACGCGCGCGCAAAAAGATAAAGGGGACAACCCACAACCAGGTAGTCGGGTAGCAATCGCCACTAATTGATTAAGTCAAGAAGGTGCTTATCTACTCCGAAAAGAAATCGCAATATACACCAACAGTCTAGTCACGTGCTACTACTCCAATAGCTACTACACCACAATACGAAACAAGCATAGTTGTCGAGATTAGGTAGATAATTGTGATGTGCAACGCCATCATCCTGTTCTAGATACATAGTATATTTTGGTAAAAGAAAAGTTGATTTTATAGTGTAGGAGCTTCGACTACCCATCATGGTTCGTTTTGCTGGACCGCTCAGCTCAATGCAAGGAATATACCGATAGTACTCGCCGCACTGCCTTCCCACGGCCATCGACCAGTAATGCAGTAATCTCGCTTGGGTGGATCAAAGCCATCCAAACCATTGTAGCAAACATGAGCACAGCGTCGAAGACGTATAGGAATGCTTCATGTGATATGAGATACCCTGCGTTGCCTTGCGCATACTCGATGAGCCGAAAGACGCACCGCACAAGAATGAGCAGGCTAGACACATATAGG
The DNA here is from genome assembly GCA_036172615.1 of Curvularia verruculosa. Lineage (NCBI taxonomy): Eukaryota > Fungi > Ascomycota > Dothideomycetes > Pleosporales > Pleosporaceae > Curvularia > Curvularia verruculosa. The sequence goes on from JAWDHC010000205.1 coordinate 17,679, forward strand.
GCATAAAGCTGTCTTTCCCATGGCAAAGATTGCGCATAAATTTTCGATGTTGGCTGGCGGATAATACGAACGTGAAATGTGACGCCGGTGATGATAAAGAAGCCAAAAAAGAGAAGCTGTACCACCAGGCCGCCAATGATGATCTTTTCACCAGTATGCAAGGCTTCAATTGTTCCACTTGCCATTATGCCACCGCCTAGGATCATGTGTCAGTCATACCGTCGTCGTATTAAGCTCTGTAAGTATAACAGCACTCACCGGCGCCTTGCATCATGAATGATATGACATCTCCGGTAACAAATAACTTGGTAAGCCACTTCTTGGGTATGAGAGAATGTGGCTCGCCGTCAGTCACTAGGATGATACGGCCAAGCATCATGTAGATGCTCGCCGCAAAAAGGGCTGGCGCGACCAGAAGAGTGATCGTCTGGACTGAATAAACAGCGACTGACCAATTTGGGGTCTCTTGAGCAGATATGGCCCTCTGTATAGTAAATGAGTGAGTTTTCTCTTACTCAATCTCGGCAGGTTCATTTGTACATACACCAAGGTATCCGATAACTTCAACTGCATAGAATTGTCAGCTCTCGTTTTAGTGCGGCAGAACATGAAGACTAGTCGGAAACGTACAAATGCCACCTAGCACGAAGGGAATGAGGATCCAGGTCCGGGTTCGCAGCATCTGGTAAAGGTGCAAAACAGTGACTATGAGAAACAAAATAATAAAGACAACGGCGGCTGCCATCGAGGGGTCGTAACGATAAAGCCTGAAATCGATCGTTTCTTCAGCCATGATTGTTGTATCACTGGGTGGGGCAATCCAGAAACAAGTGGCAGTAAACGTAAAAATATGTTGCAAAGAAAGGGAATGAAACGCAGATTCTATGCAGCCTAGAGTGTTGATTAGCTGAACAAGCTGTCTTATACTTACCCTCCACCCGAGACCTAATGCGCATGTGTTCCTTCAGATAAGCCATCTCTGCACCGGACCCTCGAATGCGTATGCGTATTTCTTCGACGCTCGATTCATACAGATTGGTAACCTAAGAAAAAGGCCCGGGGTACTCACCAAGTTAGGAAAAGCGACTAGGTTAGCGGGCCCCACGTGGAAGAGCTGGATGCGCATGCGTATGCGTATTCGTATGCGCATTGCCCCACTTCGCGCACCATACGTATCTTGTAAGAGCTGTCAAGAAGTTCATAATAGAGCGCCTACGTGTGACTGTTACACGACGATGTTTCGAATGTCATTTATGGTTTGCCTTTTCTCCTGCGATTTCAATTTGAAGTCGGAAGGTCTCGTATGATCGGACTCTTCCCGCGATCAAACCGCGTATTAGGCCGATTTTGGTTATATGGAGTTGAAGGCGACACCATCGACCAGAATGCCGCCCAGCACCGGTGCAGATACCAAATTGTAGCGTTCTCGATGGTTGATGGAAAGTAGCATAGCGAGTCTTGCTTCATTGTATAGCTCAAGTCTGAAAAATACAACTCGTGCGATGAAGAGAGTTTTGTTTATATAGTCTGCAGTGAGCTTGTTGTAGAAGTTGCTTCTATTCCAGCTCCCACCCCAGCTTTTACATAGATTTGATGGAGTTGTTCCATAGGTCAGTGCTTCCTTTGTACTCGAATATGATGGTTGCAAAGTGAGTCGTCATTGCGGCACGAAATGCAATAGACTTCATGATGGTTGATGGGTGGTCAAAGTTACAACTGCTTGAGATAAGTCTGTGATACATAGACAAGTGAAAGAGATGATCGAGCGTATCTCAACTATGAACTATGATCTTGGGTGAGTTGATAAAAGACCATGGCATCTCAATTCGAGGATATGGGCTGCTAATCAAGGACTAACCGAGAAGAAGGGACCTTCGACATAGATCCCATCCATAAATCCGAAATCCATGGCAATGACCTCTTAGATGCGCTTCCTATTAGTGACGCGAGTCAGTTGGCTTCGCAATGAAAAAGTCATATTGTGGCACAGTCACTGCAGCATTATGAGAAAGAACGATTACCTAGCGCAAAACGAGCGGACAGTATCTTCCTTGGGTCCGAAAAAAGTAGAAGACCCTGCACACACCAACCTGAAATGGCAACAGTCGCGGCCGCTTTGGCGTAGCGATGCACAGCCACTATCGAGGCCCCCTGAATTCCGCAGCTAGTGCATACATACAAAATGGTACCTTCAACAAGCGGCTAGTCACGGCCAAATGAAGCAATGACAGAAGATGGGTGCAAATTACGTGCGCCACCAGTAAGCTGCGCCAGCTTACTGGTGGCGCACGTTGCGTATCTCCGCATTGAATACGTATACGCGTGCATCGTCATACCTTAGATAATGCATGAAGATTGGAGAGGGTTGTCGCAATTTCTTCTGTTTAAAACAATCGCATACAGCGCTTTCTAATTGCCTCGCTTGTTATGCCTCTCACCCACGCATTCTCTATCGACCGTATGGATACCGGAAGGATGCTTTCAAATCTTGCTGGATCATCTGGTGACCGACCACCCAGTCAGAAATTCACAAACCCTCCTGCTACTGAGAGTACTGAAGACCCAACGTCTGTCGAATCTGTAAGTCGTTCAACATACCCGTCATTTCCCACCTCAGCAGATACAGCCTTTGAAGAGAGCCTCACGACGGGTGGTAAGACTATCCCATGATGGAGTGTCTGGTAACTGTTAAAAAGTTAACTGGATTTCAGATGATGGGCGCATCAACATTGACCTGAACACGAGAGCCGTCAAGACCCTTGCACTACTCTACAATGATTCTTGTACCGAAATCCCCGACGAACCCCCACCAGCTTACTCCGAGTTTCCTGAAGGACCGGATCCCTATAAATCATGGCCTGTCAAATTGAACATTGTTATTCAAATTGTAGGCAGTCGGGGGGATGTGCAGCCTTTCATCGCGCTAGGCCACGAACTTCGACGTTACGGCCACAGGGTAAGGCTAGCAACCCACGATGTATTTCAAAATCTCGTACGAGGCTCCGGGTCTGACTTGGAGTTTTATCCAATTGGTGGCAACCCTTCAGACTTGATGGCGTACATGGTGAAAAACCCTGGCCTAATCCCCAGTCTTGAGAGCATGAGGGCTGGTGAGATCAAAAATAAGCGAATGATGATGAGAGAAATGTTGGAAGGGTTCTGGAGGTCATGTATCGCACCTGACATTCTGACCCATGAGCCTTTTGTGGCAGATGCGATCATTGCAAACCCCCCAAGTTTTGCACACGTTCACTGCGCGCAGGCTCTTGGTATTCCCATTCACATGATGTTTACCATGCCATGGACAAGCACCAAATCTTTCCCTCATCCACTAGCAAACTTGAAGAATGCCAAGGGAAAAGAAAGCGCTGCTAACCATCTGTCATATGGCGTCGTTGATTGGTTAACATGGCAAGGGTAAGTTGTTCCCACTAAATCTCCATCTTCTGTCATTTTGTGCAGCCTAACCCAACGTATAGGCTTGGCGACGTCATCAATCAATGGCGTTCGACGCTTGACTTGGAGGAAGTGGGCATGTTCGATGGCCCTAATCTTGCAAACACGCTGAGAATTCCCACGACATATTGTTGGTCTCCAGCTCTCGTCCCAAAGCCCTCGGACTGGCCCCCCCATATTGACGTTTGTGGGTTTTTCTTTCGTGAACCACCTCAGTACGAGCCGCCAACTGAACTTCGCTCTTTCCTCGACAGTGGACCGCCGCCTATCTATATCGGATTTGGGAGTATTGTTCTTGACGATCCACAAAGGATTACCGCGTTAATATTAAAGGCTGTGGAAACCAACGGTTTCCGCGCCATTGTCTCTAAGGGATGGTCGAATTTGGGAGAAAATGGAGAATCTCACCCTGATGTTATCTTCATCGGAGACTGCCCTCACGAATGGCTGTTTCAGCATGTCGCCGCAGTGGTGCACCATGGCGGTGCTGGTACAACGGCGTGCGGTTTAAGGAACGGCAAGCCGACCACAATAGTACCTTTCTTCGGAGAGTAAGACCGAATAACACTTCATAGTATGTAGGGATATGCTGATGAGTTGATAGCCAACCATTCTGGGGCCAAATGGTCGCTACTGCAGGTGCTGGTCCAATGCCTATTCCTCAACGAGAACTGACAGCTGAGAGCCTTTGTCGAGCAATTGAGTACTGCATGTCGCCTGAAGCATCGGATGCGGCTGAAGCTATTGCACAAAAGATGCGGTTTGAAAGAGGCGTTGAAGCTGCAGCAATGTCTTTTCACCGAAACCTCCCCATCAAGGATATATCTTGCGATTTACTCCCACATCTGCCAGCAACTTTCTGCAGTGGGAAGGGAAAGCAAATGATCAGGATCTCTTCACGTGCCACTCACATCCTGTCCGAGAAAATGTTGCTAGACGTAAAATATCTCAAACTGTATGCCGTACCTTTAATAAGTCGAGATTTGAATGATAGGACTCTCCCAGAAAGGACTGACAATCACGCAGATACGAGAGCAAACCTATCATCATAGAAGCCCGCCGATGGGATCCTATTTCTGGCGGAGCATCTGCGGTACTTGGCACTGCAGTTGATCTTACTACCTGCGTTACAGGAGTGTTCACCAAACCAGTGATGGAATACCGAGACGAACGTCACAGACGTGCCTACGAAGAATCGAAAGGAGAATGTCCCGAAGCTTCTAGTACCGAGATAGATCGTATCAATCAAGGTGAGCTAATCTCTGGCAGTGCGAGTGCGGCGACATCAGTGGATAGCACTGTTACAAGACGCAAACCTGTCTCTATTGGTCGACTAGCAGGTAATTCCGGCATGAGTATCGCAATGTTTGCTCCAAGGGCGCTCAAAGGTATGACGGTGGATATTCCGCTCGCTTTGACAGATGGCTTAAAGAACGTGCCTCGATATTACGGCGATACCCCCCGTAATCACGGACCTGTTACAGATTTCAAGAGCGGTGCCACAGTCGCTGGAAAAACCTTAGCATGGGGATTCATAGATGGAGTCAGCGACATTGTGGTAAAACCCTATCAGGGTGCCCACGAAGAAGGCTGGAAAGGTGCGACAAAGGGGTTAGGCAAAGGCATCGCTGGCATGGTCACAAAAAGTGGTGCTGGTATGTTTGGTCTCTTGAGTTATACAAGTGCTGGGATTGCAAAAAGTCTAAGAACGGCGGTATACACGAAAACCAGGAAAGCAATCATTGAAGCTAGACAGAGCGACGGGAAATGGCAAGTTGAGAACTGCAGATGTGGCGCGGATGAGACTGAGAAGGTTGTTGCACGTTTGCTAGCGCTGAGAAACAAGAGAAGATAAATCAATATTCTTATTCCTTGCCTCTCTTCTTTAGCGCCAGAACGCCATCATGCCAGCGCTGATTGTGTTCATTGAGAGGAATGGCGAGCTGGCAAAGTTTTATGGTTATTCTCCTGTTGTTGTAATGCTGGAAACCACAAAAGTATTTTAAACTTCTTTATCTTGTAACATGGATCTTAATGTATCCAGCTACATTTTGAAAGAGACACCTATGTTCAAAGTATTCAGCAATACTACCAGACTGCCTATAGACTGACGCGTGGGAGATGATGGATGAAACCATGCTGGCGAAAACATGAGCTTGCGGCAAAGTCACATGCCCCTGAATAACACCTCTCTACTCACATGCCCAATGATCAGGGCTCGTATATGCCAAATACCTCGGGTTCCAAAAGCTATAAGATCTCGGACTATAAGTACATGTGAACGATAATCTTGTTAGCATTGGGGGGATGACAAGCTTCCCCGCAAACTCGGCCCGCCGCCATGCAAGGGGTATCAGCAGGGATCAGCAACTCCACGAACCACAACTGGCACATGTGACAAGAACGTCAAATATCCGTTAGTCTTGCCTTCCCTATCTGGTTGATGTCTCCGATACTTCCCCGCATCTCTTATCCACAGATCAAGGAAAGTGGTACGAATTGTTACACTGCGTATTCTTGAACGCAAATTTCAATAGCGACAAGCATGTGTAAGTACAACCTGAAGGAGATTTGTTACTCCGGAATGAAGTATAAATGCATGTACAAACCTCAATTCAAACCTCAAACTCACAATCATTATCCTCTATCAACCCTCCGAAGATATCAACATTAACAAACATGCATTACCAATCTACTCTCTCCATCCTCTTCCTCCTGGCAACTTCCATCGCCGCTCAAACCCGTTGCGATCCTGTCGCTTCCGCCATCCCAACTTGCGGTGTCAGTGCCCATTCTGCTCTCCTAGATTTCAGAATTAACACCCATTACAGGTTCCATGCATTCAATCCGCCGCGGCCGCCGTCGGATGTGGTACAGTTGATTATTCCTGCCGATGCACCAATTCTGCCGCGATTCAAAATGGTGCGCTCGGCTGTGTAGTAGGAAACTGTGGAATCGCCACGGCACTACAGGTGCAGGCTAGTGCCAGTGCGGTGTGTGCTTGTGTTACCGGGGCTCCAAGGATCTAATAGGTGTACACAAATTGATTTAAGTTTGTGGAAGACGCAAGCGTGCTCATTGAGCATATGAAAATACAACTAGCTAGCTGAACAACACGAACTTCTTACTTTATTGAATATTGTCTGGAGAACTGTGTGTGAAGGCACTAAACTTGACCGCTGGGTTTACTCCAAGTCTTTGCCATTATCTATTAACATAGCTCCTTCCTTCTACCCAACACTACATAAATCTCTCAATTATTTAGAAGTTTGTCGCCTTGTCACCGCTACTAGAGATGGTACCTTTCAATTAAGTAGCATTCTTGGTGCTGCTAGTACCGGCCTTTCTTTCGCCGAAAGAAGGCGAGTTGGCACCCGCAACTGGCGCGTGCGTGGCTTGAAACTTGCAACGACCAATGAGACCAATGGTTATTTATGCTCGCACCCATCTTGTATTAGCGCTCCCCTTAACTCCTAAACCTTGCTTGCTAGACTTCGAATCTGTCCTGTGAACGAGGCACCGCCTGGCTGATTGTAAAATTAATCACCGGATGTTGGCCTAGTTCATCATTCTGGATGGACTATTCGTATAGAACACGATGTTGCTAGGTTTCATACTGTAATTGGTAATGACAAGCCTGACAGGAGAGTTAACATAGACGCGCTTGCGCTGCTGATCAACGAGGTAAGCAGTTTATATAGTGGGTAGTACAACAACAATTTTATTCACTCTTATCTCACTGAACATTTCTTTTCCAACCCTTGTTTCAAAGACCCCAGATCACTATGAAGAGTAATATCGCAATCAGTCTAACGCTCCTTGTGACCAGTTCACAGGCATATGTCTGGCCCAGCCAGCATGACCATATCGACGACCTTTTGTATCTACAATCCGGCTACATTAAAGCTGGAACTCTCTCCGATCGTGCGTGTTTCCCTTCCCATCTCATAGCCTTCTCAAAGACTTACACAGATGTAGAAGTTGCAACATGTGACTTTGGCGCCAACCAGCCTGGAATACAAAAGGCGGCGGAATGGGTACGAACCGCCTTTCACGACACTGTGACACATGATGCTTCCACCAAGACTGGAGGACTTGATGCTTCGATACAATACGAGCTTGACCGGCCAGAAAACCTAGGTGCTGCACTGAACAACACGTTAGCTGACATTTCCACCTCCGTCGACATTCGTACCTCGGCAGCAGACGTTCTCGCATTGTCTTTGGTTATGGCAGTAGCTCGTTGCGGTGATATGTATGTGCCGTTAAGGCTGGGCCGGAAGGATGCAACCAAAGCTGGTATCAAGGGAGTACCTGAGGCTCATACAGACCTCGACACTACTCGCAAGAGATTTGCAACTGCTAGCCTTAGCGAGGGTAACACTACCTTTACTCGTATGAGATGATTGATCGAGACTGACTTGCGTTCCCAGTTGACATGATCACTTTGATTGCCTGCGGGCACAGTATCGGTGGCGTTCACTCGGTCGACCACCCCGAAATTGTATCTGGCCCAGTCAGCCCGGAGAACAAAGCCAGCTTCGATACCACCTTGGGTGCTTTAGACAACAAGGTGGTAGTAGAGTATCTGAGCAATTCCACAGCAAACCCTCTGGTCCGCAACGCCAATGATACACTCAACTCTGATAAGCGGGTTTTTGCCTCGGATGATAACAAGACCATGCGAAAGCTCGCAGATCCTGCCTACTTCAAGTCACAATGCGAGGATGTATTTGGGCGCATGCTAGACCTTGTTCCTGGAGACGTCACGCTTACCGAGCCCTTGCAGCCAGCAGATGTCAGGCCATACATCGAAACGTATGGACTTAACGCCGATGGTGGTATTGACTTTTCTGGCCGTATCCGTGTTCGCATCACACCAAGTACTGGTCGCGACCCCGATTCTCTCTCAGTATCTGTCATTCCCGTGAGTCGCAACGGAAGTGCAATGCAAGAGATTGACGCTTCGCGGGCCACATTCCGTCTCGGGCAATCAATGGGCTACTTGGATGAGGTATTCCAATGGTTTGAATTCAGGAGCACAATGAACGCCAGCGAGGCATTCAATTCATTCAGAATACGCATCAACGACAAGATCTACGACAATGCTGGAACAGGTGGCTACCCTGTCAACTCAGATATCCTGTTTCAGAAGAAGCAGACGTGCATAGTATATGACGAGACTCTGAACCAAGGCAACCTTACTGTGACTGCTGCTATTTCCAGGGCATTCCTTCAGGGCAAGCCCGCGCCACAAATTCGTCTTGTAAAGAAGGAGAAAGTACAAGGATACTTCATCCCTCGCTTGGAACAAGTCGTTGTTTCTATGGAGCATGCAGGCAAAGAGACTGCTCAATATGCATACTATACTGCTGCTGCTGTTGTAAATGGAGATAGCTTTTCGACAACCTTTGATCTTAAGGTCGGCGATTCCAAGCTAGAGTACATTAGCACCGCAGGGCTTGACAGTTGTGAGCCACTTTAGTCGATTGATACTTATTTACAGTTCACAACAGGGGATTAATGTTATGAGAGGAGTTGGGTGGGCAAGATTGAATGGTTGTTCTTGAGATATTAATTAGACGAGACGAGCAAACGTAAGAGGCCACTTAATGGATGTCGCATGCTACTAATTGGAAGGATTTCCTCTTATGGCGGCCATGCATTGAGTAAAAGTTCCTAGTATCTTCTAAATCTAATCGACAAAACATCTTTTCTCTAGGAAGGTGAAAAATATGGTTAGATTAATCCACAATCAGGTATGCGAGTAGTAGTCTCCAGTAATTGATTGAGAAGAACATAACCTATCTACTGCGAAAATCAATGTTAACATATACCTACAGTCTAGTCACGTGCCGTCACACCGCGAACTACTACACCACAACAAGTATATCAAGTCAGTGTCTCTTTGACACGATCAGATTACATAGGTTGCCGATCCTCCACGCGGTTTGACTCACTCTTGTATTTTAGCCTTTGCAACGATTGATTGCACCACCTTTGCATTCAGAGCCACCAGTGAACAAGCCCAGAATATGATGCAGCGTATCGATAGTATTGGACTTCTACAGCCCGATATCAAGATCTAGATTACCATTAGTAGCTGGATATTCACTACTGTAGACCAGCCAGCAGCCAAGAGCTTCTCTATCTTATCGCTTCTAAAGTTCATCAGATAAAGTCTGCAAAGTTCTTGATATTCACGGTGTCTACATTTAGTGACCAAAAGCTTGGGGCGCGAAATAGAAGACGCATCAGAATTATTCTTCTCCAGTAATTAATCACAAGTGGCTAACAATGGGTCTCATTTCATCACCAATGTTTATTAAAGCTTTGTAAGCCGTACCAAGGCGTCCATTGGCTGAAGATTTGACACTTTCAAGACCGATGATATGTCAATGTTAGTAATCCTTGGCCTATTACGCAAGCGGTAGAACTACAAGGAGATTTGGCTCTGAATTCGCCAATATGATGTCATCTGGGAACAGTTGGTTCATCAGTCATATCGCCATTTGAATCTTGACAGTATCATCGGGCTATGTCCAGAAGGCGGAGTTGAACAAAATCCAGGCATACAACCATGTGCGCGGTTGAAACCGATCGCAAGGGACTTTGCATCATGCACACCATCGATCGATCAATCAATCAACAACTCGTCAGAATGCCACAAAAAGAGTGCAAGTTGTCCAAAGTGATCGAAGATGTGCATGGAATAGATCAGATTTAAATAACATGCGTACGCTACTAGATAAATTTTGAAGTACGATAAGAATCGCTCTAGTCTTTTTTCGGGCACCATCTTTACGCAAAATATCAGTCTCCATAACTACCTTTATTGTGATATTCGTTTACCTGCTACGTTGAGCAGATTTGAAATATGAGCACATCTTCTGATCTGGCGATTGAGATTGGTTCAAGAGTCCTCGTGACAGGTGCGAATGGCTTCATAGCCAGCCATGTTGTAAAGCAACTTCTTGAAAAGGGGTTTAAGGTCTGGATACCATCACACCAAAAGCAATGTAAGATAGGCAATCTAACAACGTTAGGTCCGTGGCACTGTCCGCAACATTGAACGAGCATCCTGGCTTCTACCATTCTTCAATGAGAAATATGGTCCGGATTCGCTCGAACTCGTCTGTGTCCCGGATATGGCCAAAGAAGGGGCGTTCGATGAAGCAGTTCAAGGATGTGCTGGTGTCATTCACACAGCTACCCCTGTGATGCAGTCCGTGGACCCCAATATCGCTATACCCACAGTTGTCGCCGGAACTGTCAATGCACTGAAGGCTGCTGTTGCTGCAGGCATTAAGCGTTTTGTGTTGACGTCCTCCTCTACAGCTGCAGCATCGCCTCAACCAAACAAAATCTTCAAAATTGATCCATCGGTGTGGAATGAAGACGCTGTCAAAGCTGCATGGGCCCCCCCTCCGTATGAAGGTGTTCAACGCAAGCTTGATGTGTACTCTGCTTCCAAAACACAAGGAGAAAAAGCAGCCTGGGAGTTCTTGCAATCATCTAATGCCAATTCGATTGTGCTTAATTGCGTCCTCCCCAACATGAACATTGGAGAGATTCTATCAATTGAACACCAGGGATATCCAAGCACGATGAGTTGGATCAAAGCGCTTTGGAATGGTTTCTCGGGAGATGGCGAGGCAGACCTGAAAGATAATCCACCACAATACTATATCAATGTGGATGATAATGCGGCTGTGCATGTAGCCGCACTGATCTACGAAGACGTCAGATTTGAGAGACTCTTCACGTTCGCAAAGCCGTATAGCTGGAACACACTACTTGGATTGTTGAGAAAAATGTACCCCCACAGAGAGTTCATTGATGACATGGAAGGTTTAGGGGAGGACAAGAGTATCGTTGCGAACGAGAGGGCTGAAGAGCTACTCCAAAGAATCAATGGACATGGTTGGACGGGGCTAGAGGAGAGCATCAATAGCCTGACGGAACATCTGAATGCACAAAATGCTTGAATATCGAATGCTTTGAGATAACTATCTACTTCTTAACTTTAAAATTATAACGTCTGCTTTTTATGATTCTTTCAATCCTCCTGTATAGCCTTAAGAAAGCTAATTTCCTGCTAGCTATATATATAATTAGTTAAAACCTAATTAGTTATTGAGACAACGTCTGTAACGGACGGAGAATAGTTAAGCGTGTTAGAAACTTTTAAGACAAAGCTGCTAAACGATATATAGAGATAACTTAATTATAAAGATTCTAATACTATAAGTGTAGAATCGTCTTTTTAGGGTGCCTCGCGGACGCGCTCCAGCTATTAGTAAAATAGTATTAGATATAGTGAATTGTTATGGAGTAGGCTTTGCCTACCCTGTAAAGAATAAAGGGCGCTAGGGAACGTGATGGACACTACAAGTAGACCCTGTATGTCGGCACACCTCCATAGCTCAAGCAATACAATAACTTCTGGCACCCAACAGTCTACTGTATGGGCCCGGCTCGTAACATGAATATTCTTGTTAGAATTAGTAAAATTCTCTAGAAAGACTTAAAGATTACGATTCTAGAACCAAAAAAAGAGTACAATAAGTATATTAATAGTAGTAGTTGTACTAAAAATATTCGTAAATTATATAACTAGTTGCGGTTATAAGTACTAAAGACGTAGATAAAGGCTATAATGAACAGTTCCCTAACTACAAGGAAGGTGTGAGCAATATAGCGCTTTACACTAGTTAGCGGCCAACCAGTCTCGATTAATAGGTTCAACAGAACAAGGCAGTTTTCGACGAATAGATAGCTGAAAGTTTGTTTCTCTAGCCCTGATGTTTCTGTTTCTAGTGAAGAATTGCCTTGGGGTCGCATAGTAGTTCGCGCACTTCTAGAAGACCTTGAGCGGTGCATGAGTGAGATTGAGAAATGTTGAAATAAGCTTCTCTCGACTTTTCTGTACTCATACTCCCAAGCGTGAGAATACAGGAATGAACAAAGCTTTGTCTCGTTGTAAGTAAGCACTAGTTCAAGCATTAGCACCGTGTGACTGCTATATATATAGCTAGCCCCGCTATAAAATGTCCACCCACACAGCCTTACATCCAGCACAACTTTGAAGCGCCATATCTTGACCACCACGGCTAATTTGGTGGCTATGCTTGGAGCTATGTCACCGTCCTGGGAGAAGACGGCCATCAACGGGTTGTTTAAACACTCTCTTTGTTTCGTGTACCCTTGTCGCGAGGCTGTGACATGGATACCAAGTTGTGGACAAAGACGTGACAGCGCAAACATGTGAACTGGCCAACCAGATACGATTGAGAGGACAGGCGACTGATTTTTGACAATATGGAAACCAAAATGTGCCGTTGTGTCTGGCAGTGTGAGTGAAGCTTTCGTTTGTCTTTGTCGGAAAAAACGATCAGGTCACGTGTGGAGATGGGCTTGATCTGTGGTGGTTGATAGCGTGGATGTTGATTTTGATACATTTTCTAATGGAACAATACCAAGCGCCGTACTCGAATCTGCTCATCCGCTGTGAATCTGTTCAAAGCCACGTGTTTTTAAGCCTGGTATGCATGTATGTACACATGTGCATAGATACGGTGGTGGCACGGTAGACTAACGAGTATGAGGCGGCAAAGGATGCATCGCGGAAGCCAAAAAAGGCTTAGCGTTGGGGTTTGGTTCCAATCAGGCTTCTAAGTGAAGGACGGCAGTTCATCGGAGCCTACGTGGTAGTATGAAAAATCACCTTGGACTTGCCTTTTACAATGTGCCCTGCAGTGCCAAGCAAACCTAGCATGACTCGCTGCTTTGACAGCCATGGATGATCTAACTACATACACGTACACTAGTTAGGTAGTGCAACGTCGAAGAAGTTACCACTTGCATGTGGCCACAATGGGAGAAAGAATCGTCATTGCTTAGTGGAAAGGATGCTCAGTTCCAGTATAACGAGTGTACGAAGAGCTACCGGATTCCCACATTTGACTCTTGTTTGGCGCAACACGGATTGGGAGTTTTTGTTTTCGAATGTCATCATCTAGGAAAGTTGAGTGCGAGCAATCCTTGTAGAAACCGTAAGCCGAAACTAATGCGACGCTTGCACCGCCTAGGATTGTGCCCGAGTACATGGAAGCAAATGGCAAACTATAAAAAGGGCCATGGTTTCTAGGTACGCCGGCAAAAAGTCTTCTTCTCTGCACACCATGGGCAGCGCCAACCTCCATGCCAATGTCGATGCCAACTCCCACCACGACGCGGACCGGAAGCGGTGGACAGAGCTTCTCGGACCACACCTGGCACACGCCCTGGCGGCGAGCGGGTCGTACAGCGAGGCTGATGTCGAGGCACATATGAACTTCTTCAAGACACGTGTTTGCGGGTGGCTGGGTCCAGGGCCGAAGCTTTCGCAGCCGCTCCAAGCGGCATGTCCGTCGGCCTTGACGAGCGATGCAACGCCGTTTGAATGGAGCTACAGCTGGAAGGGCACATCTTCGGTGGCGGTGCGCTATGTGGTCGACGTGGTGCCGCCTCGTGAGGAGCTGACTCGGACTGCATCGCTGGCCAAGGCAAAGAGCATCATTGACGAGCTGCGAGGCTGCGGGCGTGGCCTGGACGTGCTGCCGGACGTGTGGGAGGCTGTAACGGCGCTTCTCGCTGACTTTGAAGCCAAGTGTCACCCAGATGGGCGGTGCAACGAGTGCGATGCTTCATCGACATTTGTGGGCTTTGACCTGGCGGCGGGAGGGCGGGCGCGCGGCAAGCTGTACTGGCGGCTGCCGGCCTGCCAGCCTACCGAGGCCGCCTTGCCTGTTTTGGACGCCATGTTTGCCCTGCTTCCCAAGCACTGCAACGGCGCTCACGTCGACGAACAGTGGGCTCAGGTACGCCGTCACTTTGTCGCCCAGCCCAAGACACCCACAGCTCTACGGCCACGCATGATCTCCATCGACGCCTCTCGCCACCCGGCTCCGCGCATCAAGATCTACAGCCGCTGCTACTTTGACTCGCATGCCACGTTTGCCCAGGCCGTCGAGCCGCACCTCAGCCTGGGCGAGGCCTTGCCGCTGCCACAGCACAAGACCAGCCACTACCAATCCGTATGGGACCGTCTACAAACCCAGTATCAAGCCAGTCCTCCGTGCCAGCGCTATTGCCTTGCCTTATACGACATGGTCCCAGACAAGCCCTTGGACACCAAGCTCTACTGGTTCGCCAAACAGCTGCCTGGCGCCGATGGCCTCATCATCTCCAACTTGCTGGCAGACTTTGACGAGCCTGCAACCTTCCTCAGACGCCAGCTCGATGCCGGCCACTTTTCCATGGAATCAAACTTCATCAGAGAGATTGGCATGGGCCAACGCGGCCATGGCTACGAGATTACCGCCTACGTCAGCCCCGCTTTGTTTTCTTCCTAGAGCAGCGTCATCATTGGTATATGTTTTGCAGCCACACTGTTTTATGCTCAGCGCTGAAACCGGCCAAGGAAAGATACCTAACATGGTCTCCAGAAGTGTCGTACAAAACCGTTCTGGTGGTCCGATACCCGTTCCCTTCACTTATACCCAGTCTTCATCACAATCCCTTCCACAACCTAAGTAGGCCATTAAAGCTAAAAGAACAACATTAAAACAATCATGATATCTTCTCTGATCCTTTGCTATGCTGGCGCTAGATTCACCAGTGATTTTTTCCCATTCACTGACTCATCAGTAACATCCATTAAACTCGTTGTTCAAAAAAAAGGAGAAGAAAAAGAGGAAAAAGGGCGGAAAATCTAAAAATACCACCTCTACCCTCATGGCTGGTTTTATCCTTCGCTGAGCCACTGTAACCTTGTTTTGCACATTATATACGTTGAAATAGTCTTGAGCTAGTACATCTAGTACCCAGTTTTACTCCCAAAATCTAGGGGCCGTGCATTGTATCCTGGCCATCTGCCTTCGCCTTCTTTTTACCTTTGCTTTTTGTCTGTTTATGCTTGCTCCAGGAATAGGTGGCAAATGCTAAGATCGTCGAGGGTATCGTTCAGACGAGCCAAACCCATACTCGCCCGGTGTCGTTCATCCATTTGTTTTGGCTGAAGAATGGCATTGCGAGGAGGGCCTAGTCATGCTGATCAGCTTACTGACTAGCTTGCTAACGAGCCTGAGCTAATGTCGCTATTAGAGCCCAACTCATCGCAAATTCAATTAGGTCCCAAGAAGAAAAACGATGGTCAGAATTGCGATCTTTCTAGACGTTAGATGCTAGGGCTCTGGCAAGAGGCTCTTTCAGGTTCTACAGCTCTGTAACCTTCACCATACCAAGTGCATACTTTGTGCCCACACGACACAAGGCAATGGATCTCGCTCCTAGGTTTTAGGGATTGAGGTACATCAACTTGCAAAAATTCCAGGTGCTAGCTCGTACCAAGACACATATTTGTAAAAGTTCAATTTCTTATAGCTTACTACTCATCCCTACTCGGTTAAATCCCCTGATTAAACCCCTCACTCGCCACAGCAACCTCCTTATCAACCCACTGCTTGATCCCAGTATACCTCCATTTCTTGTACCACGCTTTCGGCGTACTCGCCGGGCAGTCCAAAATATCATCCCCAGCACCATTACACGTCGCATAAACCCCAATCAGCGTACCTACAAAACTTCCCGTACGCCCGCTAAGCTGACTGGTAGCCGCCTTCCCCAACTCCAGTGTCTCCGAGCCGCCCGCTGCCAATTCAGCCGAGAATAGATACTCATCTGGCGTGCACATCTCAATCATGAGGCGTATGGAATGTCCTTTCCATGCCTCGGGAAGAGGCGTGTACTTATTCCGGGACTCAGTCGAGTTAAAGCGAAGTACCGTTGAGCTGTTCACCCGAGTAACACCAAGTTGTACATTAGCATACTGTGTGAGAAATGCGGTGACACCCGCTTCCTGGCCGTCTTGAATTGGGTCAAAGCTCATATCAACGCTGAATTTAAACGTGCTATCAGTTTGCCTGCGTCCCACAAAGCTGATAGCTTTACTCGCTGGCGTCGTATTGTTAAACTTGTTCCCTAAATTGTTCTTACTCGGCACGACCTGCAAACCGTTCTCTGTTACACTTATCATGCCTGGTCGCGGTACTCGCCAGTAGACCAGGTTGCGCGGGATTTGGCTGCCAGCAGGGAAGTCATAGACGTCTGGGTCATTATTGAACGGCCCCGTACCAGGGATATCGCGGGACGGGGTGGGGAGTTCCCAGCCAGACATAATGCCCCGGACGGGTTGCATGATAGGCCACTCGCCGGTGGGCCATGTCACAGGGAAGAGAACGGTTTCTCGGCCCATAGGGAAGAACGAGCTGTTCGGTGGCCCCCAGCGTGTGGCTAGGGCGGTGCCCCACCAGTTTCCGTTGCTGTCTTGAAAGAGGTCTGCGTGGCCGACAGTTTGAAAATATTCATCGGTGCCGCGGTTTGTAAGGTGAGGGTTGTGTGGGCTGGGGGTGTACGGGCCGGTGATTTTCTTCGCGCGGGCCATGGTCACGGCGTGGTCTTCGGCTGTGCCACCTTCTGCAATAAGGAGGTAGTACCATCCGTCTTTCTTGTAGATGTGAGGGCCTTCAGGCCAGACGCCGCCGGTGCCGTTCCAGAGGTTGATGACGGGTCCCATCACCCCAGTGTCAATGTTTATTTCTTGAATCCGGATTTCCTGCGTCGCTACATAAACCTTGCCGTCGTCGTCCCAGAATAGATCAGGATCGATTTTGGGAGCGCGGAAAAGGACGGGGTCACTCCAGCTAGCTTCATCAAATGGGTTGGTAGTCTTGAACAACACACCATTTGTACGGTTGGTGGTTGTACCCAGGTACTCGCAAATGACGTAGAATGTGCCCTGATGGTACCGAATGGTAGCAGCGTACATACCTTGCTGCTGGGCGTCGGTCGCATAGCTGTAGCCTGGAAGCTGGGATTCGCGGTTCCAGACATGGCTGATCAGTTTGTAATTGACGAGGTCTTGGGATGCATAGATAGGCAGACCGGGAAAGGAGATGAATGTTGATGTTACACAGAAGAAAGTTCCGTTAACGGGCGTACATGATGGGTCGGAGTGCCAACCAGGGAGGACAGGGTTGTAGTAGGTTGAGTTCTTTGACCATGCTGGTGCCGAGAAGGCGAGGAGCGATTGGATGAGAGTGGTGAACCTCATAGTGAGCTCCAATGGCACTATCAGATGTTTTAATACAGGTATCTAGGGTAGATATATACAGATGCTAATCTACCCCACTCTATATCTTCGGCCTACATCCCGAAGTTTCACGACTCGGGCGAGTTTGCGCATTGGCACTCGAACTCAAATATCTCGCTTCACCCTCAAGGTACGTCACGGCTCACGATATTTAGTGCAACCCCGCCCGGTGCTAACCCAGAGTCTGGGTGTCTTTGAAGATCTGGCCTTTGATTGGGTTAGTGCGGCGCATTGAATCTTGGAGAATCAGCCATTTTAGACGGTATTTAGCCAGACGACTTCTGTGCCGCTTACAGTAAAATTTCGTGAGATTAACTAGGGAAATCACTGTAGTTTTCCCGCTGTACAGGAATCTCGGAGTAACACTTACCGAGCTACTTCTTTTGTGTAGCCATAAACATTGCAACCATTCGAAAATTATAAGCTCAGAATTTTGTAGGCTTACAGACATTGTACTTTTGAGTCACAATTTGAGTTGAAGAGTGTGGTATTCAGATATCATGATTTACGTGTTCCATGAGTGCTTGGGTCAAACCAGTAAGCTAATTGCCCTGTGAAGGCCACGTCATGAACGATCTGCCGAAGGTTTCACGTGCCCAAATCACATGACTTAGTCCCGCAAATAAATCGTATCGCTAGCCAACTTCTGTGCAGCTACAAAGTGCGAAGTAGAAAAAAAGAGACTGATTTAGTGTGAGTTTATAGTAAATGATCATGAGAATACCAAAATAGTATAAACACGAACCCTGAAGGAACCCTTAAGGATTTAGTGAAAATACACACACATATATATATAATTACTGTCTACACATACCTAGGGTGCTGCTAGCCTGAGAAGTCTCCAATAAGGACCCAAAAGCTGGCCTCTAGCCCTTGGCCCTTTATCAGAGCCGTGTGACAGTTCTAGTGATTCTCGACTTTTTATACAGTCAGACGGGGTTGAAATAAGCTGACTAGCCCGGCATGATCCAAACTAGGCCATGCAGGGCCAGTCTCGCACATATTCTGACAGTTGGTATATCTCTATATATATTGTTCGTGCTGATTAGCGTATCTGGATGCTTGGGCTCTAGCATCTTTTCGTTATGCTGCTATACTTATTTCGCAGCAGAGCTTCAGGTAATATGTCCTAATAATCAAAGAAGCTCATCAGCGATAGCGGATCTGCTGCTGACTGCCTACTGCTCTGCGGGTGTTCAAACGGCATCTGCTACGTTGTTGGGATCGCATTGCTGGCTGATTCGTAGCGGCACAGATGGGTGGCATTCTAATTGAGCAGGCTCGTCACTCTGTTGTCAACCTATCTATACTCCTCTAAGGGATACTGCTGCGTCAAGAATCGTAGCGTACTGAGCTGGACGAATTATAAATGGTAGCAACTTAGTTATTTGACTATGTAGTTTGATAGATGTTAGATATGAAAATTTGAACTTTAAGGGTCTTGATATAGTGTTCAGTAGGAGCCCTCTATTCTGCTATTAGTAAACCATTGCCTTGCATTGTCAGCAAAGAAGGTACTACTCTCGCTACCTACTTCTTCCCTTCCAGCTCAGATGTTAGCGTCAATGTTTAGGTCGTACACCACAATATTTATACAGTTAATTTATACGCAGATAGATCTATGCCTAAGCCTTTATTAATTGACAAGGCTGACGCTTATTACCGTGAACCGCAATTTCTCAGCTGGCAAGTGAAGAGGTGAGAAAAAACTGGTCCGGCACGCTGGTGATAGTATACCGACTGAACGAAAAGTGTGGCGAAAGTGTGAGAGCCATGGCAGACGCTGGCCTCTAAAAAGGGTACCAGTGCCGGATGTGGTACTGGCTCAGCATGTCATGCCACTAAGGGCAGGCATAGTAGTCAGAGAGGGAATAATAGTTGCTGCGGCGGACAGTTTTGAAGTCAGGCTGTTTGGAAGAGGTGGGCGTGGAAGCATGCCGCACTTGTGTGCGGACCCGGTTGTTTTGGCTGCAGACATTGAGATGAGATTGCAAAACATCGTGACAAGAGAAGTCAACCCTCAAGAACCCGCGGTTCTGACAGTTAGGAGTATACAAGCTGGGCAAACTGAAAGTGTGATTGCTGATGAGGCGATTCTGGAAATTGACATTAGAAGTCAGCGAGATGAAACCAGGAAGAAATTGTTGGAGACCATGAGAAGAATTATCCAAAAGGTAAGAGTTGCTCTTGATTATTTCATCCTGTTGTGGGCTAGCAACAAGTCGGAGAGTACAAAGAAACTGCTCTCTCTCTACTCATCACCCAACTGAATATAAAGTTCCAAAGGTGCTATATTTGACTAGAGAACTAACATGGAATGTGTATAGGAATGTAAGACCAGTGAATGCCCGCGACAACCGTCAATCAAACAAACCCGAAAGTTTCCTTTGACAGTGAATGGAATGGTAAGAACGTCGGTGGGCGTTTGATCGAAACCTTCAAAGAGACGTTTGGTGACCAATTTGATCACACTGTAGCGCCTGCTAACGCCTCAGAAGACTTTTAAGATCTGGCAACAAGCGTAGATAAATCTTACTGCTTCTGGCTATCTGGTGGTGTAGATAGAGAAGCGGGATAAGACTGAAAATGAAGGTAGGATTGCTGAAAACATTCTTGCAAACCACAGTAACTTGTTTGCCCCCGTAATTCAATACGTTGAAGACTGGAGCAATAGCCCTGATTGTAGCAGCATTAGCATAGCTCCAATACTAGGAGAGAATACAAATTATTGCTGCTCATCATCTTGCTAAACGTTTGTCATGCGGTATGTTCTCGACAAGCGCAGACCACTTTATGGCGCTGCCACTGCTGTCCTATCGTGATGGAGCGCGAGTGGGGTCGCTTAAATGTGTACACTATAAGCTCAGGCCCATGTTTTGTCACTCCGACGCTTTACAGTTTTCGCTCAGGACCGAGTGTAGAAAGTAACCAAATTAATTAGATGTCTTACTACTATTCTAAGATAATTATAGTTCTATGCAGCCTTATATCTAGAGGTTTTAGCCAATCCTAAGCGAAAACTTGATAGCGTCGGAGTGATAAAACATACGCCTGCGTGTAAAGGGCTACGCCTACAGTGATTGTCGGACTGACACGTGATTAGACTAGAGATCGGAGAACACCGCGAAGCTTACCGTACGATTAGAGGAGTAGCGTAAAGGTGTATGATAAATAAGACGGGGACTCGTACGGTAGATAATTTTCTTTGCTTTATATTTCTTCTTCTGTACAATAGATGAATGTGAACTCGTTAGCTAGGCCTCTCCACTCATAACACTCTGATCATAGTAGACTGTAGCAGTTCAAGCCACTGGTAAGAATGACAAAGTTAGTGGCTAACTCTTTCCTCAATAAGGCAGCGCGGACATTAAGACTATTACTGCGGAGCCAAAAGTGCAAGTTACAGCAATAGCCAACGCATGGGCTGATATGGGGGCTGATGGGAGAGTTGGTGGGGTGTCCCAGATCTGGTCTCGTGTTCACGCAATGCAACCACCGGCCGCAGTCAAGGTGCTGAAACACGATGCTGACCTGCCCACGCGTCTTTAACCATTGGCTTCCATGAATCTAGCATGGAAAGTTAACCGATTTCGGCACGGAGAATATACATTCTAGGATTCCCACACAAAAACTTAAATAAAAGTGGGCCAGGTCATGTATTATGAAAAGCTTAGCGTCGATGTAAGCAATATCGTTGGGGCTTGAGGAGCTTAATCGCCCACCAACTAGTATCGAATCAAAACGAATTGTAAAATAATAGGCGGATTAAATTTCCTACCCTTGCACGCTACGGCGGGAATTTTTTCCCTTCACCCAATGGGAGTTTACTCGCCGATTCGAAATTATTAAGAACGGCTACAATTTGGGTTCACTTGATTAGAAATGAGTTTAGGTGAAGAGTCAGGCGAGAGCTTGATTGACCAGGCCATGCCAGATAGATATAAAAAGCGGTAGTTTAAAGAAAAAGAGTTCCCGTTTTTGATTCCAACTAAGAACAGTTCTTCAACCCTATCAATCCCTTCCATAGAAACTTGCAGAGTATTCTCACCATGGTCTCGCTTACTGCCAGTCTTATCGTCTTCGCGACAGTCATTGGCGTCATCGCTGCCCCTGTGGAGGGCCCTACTGAGTCCACCATCTCGAAGCGCAGTAGCCCCAATAGCTCAGGTATCGACAATGGTTTCTATTATCAGTTTTGTGAGTGACAGCGTCATTTAACTCTAGGGTTATCTTACTAACCTGACGTAAAGGGACTGATGGCGCTGGTGGCAGCGCGACCTACACGAATAAGGCAGCCGGCGAATACTCTGTATCATGGCAGAGCATCTCGGATATGACGTCCGGCAAGGGTTGGAAATCTGCGCAGCCTAGAAATATCACTTTCACTGGGCAGGTCAACGCACAAGGCAACTTCTATCTTGCCATCTATACTTGGTCACAGCATGGCGAAAACTACGTGAGTTGTCCATTATCAATAGTGACACAATGTTCACCAGACTCTTGTCTCAAATTTGGATAGATTCTCGAGAACTACGGCTCGTACAACCCCTGCAGTCAAGGCCAAAGAGTTGCTACTATCACCAGTGATGGCAGCAGTTACGAGATCTGCACAGTCAATCGCGGAAACAATTACATTCAGAACTGGTCAATTCGTCAGAACAAGCGTTCCAGCGGTACTGTTACTACCGCAAATCATTACAATGCGTATGCTGCTCATGGCTTGAAACACAACCCTCTTATCGAAGCTGCCTACCAGATTGTGTGTACTGAAGGATTCGGAAGCTCTGGCTCGGCTGATATTACAGTGTCTGGTACTTAGTTGTTATGCTCTTGAAAGCGTATAGTACAGACAATGCCACAACAGGAATGAAAGTTGATTGTAAGAAACTGAAATTCCAATCTTTCATTCCCCACCCATACATAGAAATAACTGAGCTACAAGGTGGTAATAATTACATTAAAGGGAGGGATCAGCCTGGGGTGAGGCGGCCATACTTCTGTTAGATTATCTTTGGCAGATAATACTTTTGAAAGACACCTCGGTATGAGTATATTTTATTGCGTCGCGTCATGTTACGTGCTGAGCATTGACATAAGTAAAACGCATGTGAGAGGTGTAGAAATGACCCACATTGCTTATGAATGGTGTACAGTACATAGTTGACTTACCAGACTACGCTGGTATGGCTCTCCCGCTCTGACTCAGTTCCAAGGAGGCTTATAAGATATTGAATACGGACGTGTCACTCTATCGACTCTTTCCGTTACTTTTAAGGTCTACTCTCATAATCGACTAGCCTGTACGTATTCCCGGAAGTATCTTGGAACGTGTCTACCTTCGTGCCATACGGTTTATAGGTAAGCATTCTGACAATCTATCTCTATCGATCAGTCCTAAAACTATCACTCGTCAATAAGCCTTGTTTAGAAGCGCGGGGAGCGGGAAAACATATTGAACAGGAAGATTTCTATGATTGGGAATTCAGTAATCTCATAGGAATTGATTTTCTGACGATGTTTGCGCCAGCTATTTACTTATGTAAATGAGATTGTGTTCTACTACTTACTGTACATTATACTAGGTGTTGAGTAGTTATACCGAATATCAATCAAAACGTAATAGAATGTTCTAAAATCTAGCAGGCCAATTCAGCATCTAGGATAGAAAATCTATATTAAAGCAGCTTGGATGCGTATTCATTGAAGCTGATCCAAAGATAGGTGTGAATGTTGGCGCAGTTGTTCAAACCGATTCTGGAGGAAGTCGAGAAAGGAAGTTTGGATGTTTCGAAAAGTTTGAGGGTATGCACTTTATAATACGATGATTGCTACGGAGGAGAAATTAATTTGGAATAATATCTCAATCAAGGGTGACTTTGGCTAAAAAGCATCCCTTTGCGAAGAGCTTCTGGACTAAATAGTAGAAGTAGTTCAAGATAATATACAGAAGGGCCATATCGAAACCCTTTTCACAAAAGTGACAGTGACAAAAACGATGTTACTCGGACATTTTTTGAACGCTGGAATAAGGATAGTTGGTTTATGATAAGGATAGAATCTAGAACATCAAGATAAGCATGTCACGTGACGTTAACACTGCTGATGAAAAGCTCTAATCATATTTGAATCGAGTCAACCATGTATTTGATGTTTAAGTTTGATTCCTTAATAGATAGTCTGTTATATTACCTCATGAGGCGCGGAAACCCTTGAATCCTCTCCTCGAGGGGGCTCTCGCCTTAGGTGAGCTTCCGCTGCACTCCCTGCTACTACCCGATCTACGCCCCTGACCTTCTTAGCCTTAACATGAATACAGTCTTTGTCCTGTCATTCACAGATCTGTTTTTCGATTCTTTAAGGAAATAGGCTCCTGACCAAACTTCTTACCTACGGGATACAACAGGCAGCCATCTGGTTGTTTATTTCAATGTTGATCTTTTGCCCTTTGGCACCTCATTCCGCATGCTGTCATACGACACCGAGCGCTAGGTTGATGCCCTGTAGCTCGGCAGTATATACGGTAGGTGCCACGGTGCTTTTCGGAAATACATGTGCGTGGATGTTCCTGAGGCCACGGCCCCGCTCTATCGACCCATAGTAGGCAGGTCATGATTGGTTCGGATTATTCGACCGCCGACCAATGTCTTTTCCCTCAAGGAACCTATTTTGACACGACATCATGATTAATAAGAATTCTATATTCCGGCTGCGTCTTTCTTAACCCTCCTCTGCTTGAGTCTTGCGTCACCATTCATATCGCGCTCTTCTCCAAGTTTGAGCACATAATCACTATGCCTCCTCTTCGGACGCTCTTACCGGCTGTGGAGGGGTCACAACGCGGCCCATTAGAGAGACCCCCAACAAAAGAAGCAGCCTGTATCGTCGGCGTGTGACGCCTACCGCCAGCGAAAATCAAGAGTGATTTTCAAGGTCCTGAAATGCGCCTATACAAAAGCCTAATAGTTCATAGTGCAATGGTGTACGACCAACATGCGATACTTGTAGTAAACGTGAAACAGTCTGTCACTACAGTCAGACAGAAACGCGCAAGGCGAGGCAGCGGTGTGAGGAATACAGGCAGAGAACAGTGGTACATGAGCAATTGGTCGAGCTTCTCAAAACTATGAATGAACAGGATGTAGCCGAAGTTCTCTCTCGGCTGCGAGCAGGTATGGATGTTGCATCTGTTGTCAGGCATGTGCAAGACGGTAACCTGCTTATGCAACTTTCCTTAAAGCCTGAAGTCCACCGTGTTTACGAATTTCCATACCTGCCAGCTATGCCAAGCTACCTCTTTACTCCGAATAATTTGTATCTCGATTCTTTACTGTACAAGGCTGCATTCTCCGATAGGACTCATTACTCAGATGCTCCAAGCGCATCTATCAGAGACCAGCGCTCTTCCACCAACCAGGAGAGCTTAAGACAGCTTGTTCATGGAGAAGATTCACGATCAGCGACTCTCGGCACCCATTACCACAGTGCATTCTCGATGCCTCTTAAGGCTGCTCACCTGCTCGAACCAATGATAGACAAGCTCACTGCGAAGCCATGGACGAGTGTCATATCTGACGATCAACTTTTGAGACGGCTTATTCGCATTTATTTCCATATACACCGGCCTTGTGGTCCATTTGTACAGAAAGATCTATTCTTAGAGGACATGGTGGCAGGTCGGACCCGCTTCTGTTCTCCACTCCTAGTCAACGCTATCCTTGTGAGTGCAGTGGTAAGTACACATCTACGACTAGGCTAGAGTTCATTTCTAACATCAAACCCCAGCAAAGCTACGATGAAATTCCAGATCGATCCAAGACATGGCTTCCTCAGTCGCTCACGTACCAATTCTTAGCGGAAGCAAGGAGACTATGGGATATGGAATTAACGAAGAAGAGCCGGATTACCACAGTCCAAGCAGCATCGCTATTAAACTACACATTTGCAAATAACGGCTTGGATGCGGTCGGAACAATCTATCTTGAGCAAGCTGTCGCAATGAGCAAGGATATGAACTTGTTTGGGGTCTATGACAGTCACATGAGCTCCAACGTGCGAAAGGTGCGTGTGTTTACCGCATGGTCTCTTTTTACATGGCAGGCATTGTTTGATTTGTGCTTCTTCCGCGCACCGCACATTCTGCAACCACCACAAGAGAAGCTTCCAGATCCATCAGTCGATCCTGCATGGTATGGGGAGATTTGGCTACAGTATCCCCCCAGTGAAGCACCAATTCCACTCTACCTTGGACATGTTCTACGCGCCCAAATGATTTTACACATCATTATGAATGAGATGGCGAATCTATGCTTTGGAGGACCGAAGACTCGTTCTCTGACTCCAGAGGAGATTGCTATACTTGTACGTAGGCTCTATGATTGGAGGGACGATTTGCCAGAGCCTCTGAAACCACGGAATCTCCTTCACCAACCACACCTTACCTTACAGTAAGTGCTCTTGTTTGAAACAGCAGCCTTTTTTTGTGAGATGTATTGCATTTTTCAGTTGCTGAGTTTGTTTGCTTGGTGCAGCATTGATATTCAGATGCTGACGTTTTCACAAGTGTTCAATACCTTCAAGTACTCATTCTACTCATGAAAGCCGTCAAGGCGTGTTCAATATCAGACCCAATCCTCATTTCGGAACTGTGCGCTGGAACTTCGCCTGACGCTCTGCTGAAAGATGCAAATCTAATGCTTGAGACGATCTTGCGACTCTACTATATGCGACACAACTACGACTCATATGATCCTTGGATTACATTTGCTTTGATTATCGTCGGAAATAATGCTATTGAAAATTTGGCTTCATATTCAGGCAACAATCCTCACATTCGGAAAGGTCACCTATCAACCCTAATCCTGTCTGCGCAAGGCTTGCACAAGCAATGCTCGCATTACCATCTGGCAAAGCTCGTACTCGTGCAATTGCAGAGTTCCATGCAACCTGAACACTTACAGCTGGTGCAGACATATATTGTGGCAGCCAGGGTAGATCCGCATGACGAGCGACTCATTGCCGACCACTCTGAAAGTCAATGGGTAATACCGCTGATTGGGATCAGTGACGAGCCGGCGAAATATGTGCTCAAGAATATAGTCAAGGCTTTCGAAGAGGTCGAGCTTGATTTCAGCGATGCATCCGGCGAGGAGGGCACATAGCCGACTTGATCAGTATGGTGGAAGTAGTCACGTTCTGAATTCAGAGATATTAGCAAAAAAAAGCTTGCTGATAAGTGCGTGGTTTGCGCAAGAATATTGCTATCCAAGCGTGCAGATGGTGTACACACCCACAATCGTCCACAACCAAGAGACAATTCTTGGTCTCTTGCTTGTGATTCTGCTAATAGTTCGGACTTTTCAAGAGACTTGAATTGCAAAAGTATTAGCTACTTTCTCAGTCCCACACTTCCGATTCTTACTTAAGGTGTTTTAAAGCATGTTCTTGAGCTATAAATACAAAGCGTCTTAGAATGAGGAGAAGGGAAGTGCCGCCGAAATGGAAGAAATCCGTGTCAGAGGTAACAGTATTAGGCACAACTTCTTTCCACAGCTTGAGCGGTTCTGACTCAGCCGAGATCAGGTCTTGTTCAGTCTCATAGTAATTGCTTGAACGGGCACCGCTTTCCCAAATTTCCCTGATCTCATTTAGCGGGAGCTTTGCTACTGCACGCCTATCAGTCTTGCAGGAAGAGTTCATCGGAAGATGATCTACAGCATTAATAACAGTTGGTGTCGACCTTGGTGACAACTGTTGTGCAAGCATTATGGTGCGAAAATGCTCTAGATCCAGGGATGCGTTGGGTTGCAGAACAACGTGAACAACTAAAGACTTATGTAAGCCGCTATGGTCAGTTAGATCAAGATTTGTTTGTCTGAGGGACACGAGAGCCTGGATGATAGACACTCCGCAGCTGTTCAAAATGGCGGATTCAATATCTCGCACATCTATGCGGATGCCCCCAAGCTTCACCTGTACGATGATCAGTTCATTAGTCTTACTAAGATGGTGTGATGTCATGATAGGACCTTATCTTGTTGGTTTCAGCTGTGATAGGATAGGCTTTTTCCTACCCAATAAAGAGTAGTGGGCGCTAGGGTACGTGAAGAACACCATAAATAAACCCTGCATATCGGCACACCTCCATAGCTCAAGCAATGCAATATCTTCTGGCACCCAACAGCCTTCTGTCCAGCTCCGGCCCGTAACAGGTAAATTGCCGTTGCTTACCTTTGCAGATTATTTGGTAAAGTGGACCTGGGCTAAATCCTTACAGAATTACTATTATGTCGGAGTATACCTATCTAGTATTGGGCATGAGCAGAAGGTATTAACTCTACTATCTATATTCATTCTATAAATATAGCCAACATATTTGCTTTACTTATAATATTCATTCCATTTATTTTTTATACTCCCCTCAATATACTCTTTGTCATATAACTCTGATATAGAGCCAGAGGCTAACCTTAGAACCCTATCAGAGACCCCTCAGGTCAGCAGCGCCCCAGGCGTGTATAAATTATATACCCTGATCCAATTCTCTAAAGGCTTCTTAAAGATTTATTCTAACATTATTCTAATACGTTTGGGTCTATCTACTAAGACTTTTCATAATTCAAATCTTTTTGGCTTCTGGAAATCAAGAAAAATAGTCGTAAAAATATTGCGTATACAGTTTGGTAATCAGCTTACATGTCTCGCTTGATCTATTCTTTAAGAAGTCAAGTTGGATTTGTGTGTATGCTACTGATTCAGATGGTAGCGACGAGACCGTCCCCCCAAAAAACTCATCCCCCTCCATTGCGATGAGCGTCTGTGTAAGGCACAGCAATGCAGCAACTCAGCAAGGGTGACTTTCCAGTGCGCTTTTAGTGCGTTCACAGGCGCGCTTCCGCTTCCCTGTCACCTGCCGCTCATTTCGCTGAGTTATGCCCAGGAGCTCTACTGAAAAGTGCCATCTATGGATACAAATATCCACTAGTCCCAGTCAATGTAGCGCTCACGACAGCTTCGTCGTATATTCCGGTAACCTTTGTTATAAGCCCATCGTCGTTGAACTCAAAGAACAGCATACTCCTCATTCTGACCGTTGCACCGCCTTTAACCGCTATACCATTGTATTTCTTCGTTTGCGGAGCCTGCCAGAAATAGTTGATAGCTCCAAAGTTGCCGTCTACCACAATGTCGGCATCATGGAAAAGCTTGTTTGGAAATGAATCTCTACCTGCATTTTGAGCTGTGACTAATTTCAAAAATGCTCTTGTTCGACGGGAAATGGTCCCGTTCTCGTCAACTACCACGTCGCCCACTGTGAGGTGTTCAATCTTGCTCAGGTTACCTGCATTTGCATCGAGATGGATTGAGGCCATGTTCTTTCTGATAAACTCCTTATATTTGGCGTCCTTTTCCATAGGCTATCTCAAGGATTCGTCCTGAACGCTCGGTAGCTCGATCGCCCCTCGCATCTGATCCTTCATAATTCCAAGTGGCGTAACAGTTACAACGTGTCGTGCTTCAGCATCGGCGTTGAAGATGAAAGTCTCACCCGACATGACATTGTAACGCCCATCCTCCTGTAGTGGAAATCCTGCAAAAGGACCGCTCTGTCGCCCAGAAATCCGAAACAGCACAGCACCTTGATCGCCATCGACGATGTTGTATATGTCCTGCGCATGCAACCCGTTCAAAGCGCTGGTGATAGCGAACGTGAGAGCTGCTTGGCCGCCTTGCAGGGTGAGGATGATATTGCCTTCGTAATTCCAGTAGTAGTCAGGAGCAAGCAATGATCCTATGGCGGAGAAGTTTCCCGCATCGAGATTTTGATGGAAGGCACGGAGGTTGGCGCGGACGTTGCTGAGGTATTCTTCGCTGAATTCTAGCGAATGCATCTTGGATATGTTCGAGGTAGCGGACACAAGAGAGAGCAATGCGAACAAGAGCTGTACTTGAAAAATATAGAACAAGTTCACAGATGCTATAGAAATTGTTCTTATAACTTGATGGATAGTTTTCGGATACAGATCAAACAGCATCTTAGGCCTCTTTATACACGGAAAGCACACAGCAGGTGAATGGCATTGACAAATATCTTTCAAGCCATGACCTTCAGTGAACCAAGATGCAGAGCAGCTCAATCTGCCGTAACAGAATTGGCGTACTCTGTGCATCTGTGCGCACGGTGATCGTGTAATCACAAGTACCTAAACCTGTTTGGTTTCTGGTTGTGGCAGTCTAGCAAGATCTAGGCAGCTACACTTGTAGTGCATTCAGCTTAATGCCTCTAAACTATACGATAGAGTGACGTCATCTAGGGCGTAGATGCGTGTTTGAGGCAGTCGATATACTGCAAGTTGTTCGTCATCGAGTTGAGTCCCTACTTGAACGTGTTGCAGCTGCCTTCATGGTTACGTGATGGGCCTCATGTTGTGATTTCACGCGCGTCCAAATTTCAAAATTCGTCCGTTCAGCTCCGCGCTAAGTTTCTTCCGTCATCTTCCTAAATGAACTAGTCCTGCCGAACAAACACCACCCGCGAAACAGTCAGCTTAAGGCCAAAATGTCTATTTATAACATGGCCTATGAATAAGCTGGAAATATCAGTAAGCTGAATGCCCTACCTGGACCAACACGACTCTCTCTACAACTGTCACATGGCTCTGATGTAGGGTTAGAGGCTAAACCTCGGGACCCTATTATAGACCTTTTAAGCCAATAGCGCTCTAGACGCGTGTATTATCTAACCTCTCAAGAGCCCCTTACATGCTTAACCAAAAACGAAAATATTAGTGTTCAAATTAATTATCTCAAATACTAGGTGGGTGTAAGATCAACCCAGATCCATCTGAATACTCAGATCGATTGATTTGATTGTTTCGAAGTCTGATCGTATATTTAGCCTTTGGGTACACAACCTTCTAGCAAAGAATCGGACGTAGTCCTTGTCCATTGAGGAAAATTTAGAAAATCTTGTTAACTTTTTGTTGCAGAATTCTAATCGTTAAAGGAAATAAAATCAAAAAGGAAAATGAGATGGAAGAGTCCTAGTTTACATGTAAATTTTCATGATGGCTGATCCATTGTAAGTAGTAACAATCTAGTAACCCTCAGCAATCCCGCAGCCTCAGTACTAGGATCTAATACCCACTTAGATGCGTACTATTTAAACATAGGAGGGACTCCCTCGGAGAGACTTTAGTTCCTGTCCATATATTGCACCAACTATAGCCCTCTCATCAATACTTGAAGATGCGTCACCATGACCGTCATTGGTATGTCCTGCTACAAAATCACTGTGAACCTCGAAGTCGTCTTTGAGGCGCTCAAAATCCTGGTTACGTTTGGTACCAGTGCCGCCAATAGTGACGAGCTGTGTCTTGCTCGACCGCCCTCCCGTGGCCAACTCATTCTCAGACCGGTTCCGAGTGCTGCTGAATTGGGACGAAATGAGGAGCATAAGTGGACGTAATGTGGGCAGACATGCGCTTATGATGCCAGATGCGACCTCGACAACGCACCAGGTGCATGCGGTTGCTAGTGTACTCGTTGTGTCCGCTATATCAAATTGCATGATTGCCACAAAGCGGTAGGCGCTAGCGCAAAGTACGCTGTGAACCTCAGTTAGTAATGAAAGCAGTTGAGTTAAGATAGAAGAGCACTGACAATCCTCCAAGCAGGAACATGAAAAGCAAAGATGCGCGTTGAGCGGTCGTTACTTGAAGCTTCAACACTTGGGTGATGGGCATACACAGGATAGCAACGTCTGTCAAAATATTGGGCACAGCATTGCCAATAAATGAAGCCTTGAGGTTGATACAAGTGCCGTCGATTGCAGAACCCATCCAGGCCTTTTTAATTGGAGTGCACTGGAAAATGCTGACAAAATTAATCGCGATGACCCAAGCAATTGTCAAGAGACCCAAGATATATGAGCCAATGCGAAAGCTGTTTGTTGGGAAGATGCGCAGGTACATGACGAGTAAAGAGAGCTTAACTAGCCCTACAGCAGTGCAGTAAACACACTCAAAAGCAACGAGGAGCTGTAGTGATTTAGATTAGTGGAGTTCTTTCTTGCACAATTTTTTAGGCGAGTTTCATACCTTTAGCACCATAGTGACATTATCGGGAGGTAGAGTGATCGCATGCCTTCCTAGACCCCAATGAATCACTAGAAATATTAGAAATTCCAATAGACCTTAGCAAGTATGGACTTACTAGCGTAGTTAACTCCTCCGGAAACGAAGCAAATAAGCTGCAGTTTAGGTAAGCCCGAGCTAAGTTGTTTGGAGCCATGTTCAGAGACGTATAGGCACATACCAGTGAGACTACAATCATCCAGTCGTCTGTTCCATAGCTAAGGCCACGCTTGGAGCGTGCGATGAATCGCAGTGCTACAAAAACAAAGGCAAGAACTAACAGCGCAGTGGTCGTGTCTCGTAGTTCAGGGCCTCGGTCTGACATGTCGTGCCTGGGTCGATGCTGAACTCCGGCTTCAAACATGGCAACAGATAGTATAACAGCATGTTGCAAGTAGGAAGCGCGTAGAATGATTTCATCTCTTATTTGAAGGCGAGCCCAACAGATACCGAGTCAAGGGGTAAAAGAAATCATGCTTGCTGGAACGGGCCTCTTGCATGTGGCAAAGGGGCTACTGCAAGGTGTGTCGTATCAAAGTGAGGCGTTTCGTGCAGAGAGTTTCCCGCAGTCCACCATTGGACTCACCTATCGGCAATCATTGCTGTTTTCTATTATGATCTGTCTCGCACAGCGGCCCTTAGCTCAGCTGTATGCAGCCTAGAATGAGGCATCTGCTGTTAGGCGTGTTGTAATAGCTGTGTCCCTAAGTCTTGAGTGACCTTTGCATTTAATTATGCACAAGCAGAGAAGAGACTTAGCGGGCAGCGACCTATTTAAGCACAGCCCCCCGCCCTTCTCAATACTAAGCGCTTAGAGCAGATCGTAAACAAGGTCAGAAATAATAATTAGCGAAGACAACAAGGATGAATGTCGGAAGAAGCCCGTCGGAAGAGGGCTCCCACATCCGCAAATACGAGCCTATTGTCTGTCCGTGCGCCTCTCTATCAGCCCATCTATTGACGATCATCCCTCTGCTTCCCCGACGCTGCACACAGAAATGTCGCTCAAAATCCCACCCTGAGTTCAACAAACGAGTCTTAAGCACATTTTATTCTACGTACGCCTGGATTCTACAAGTCTCTGCCAATCTTCCGTAGCTTTATCTCTTGGTTCCAGATTGTTATCGCCAACAGCATGTCCAAGCCTACTATCGTATTTGCCCCGGGTGCCTGGCACACACTGGACTGCTACGACACTACCCGCGACCAATTGCACCAGCGCGGATGGGAAACGGAAGCTGTGGCGTATCCTTCTGTAGGAGCAGAGCCTCCTAATAAAGGCCTTGCTGATGATGCTATGGCGCTGCGCTCTACTCTAGAAAGACTTGCTGACGAATGCAAAGAGATCGTCCTGGTTGTGCACTCATATGGGGGTTTGGTTGGACAGAATGCGCTTCGGGGCTTGGGCTACAAGCAGCGACAGGCAGGGGGTAAGGGAGGCGGTGTTGTTATGTTTGTTTACCTTGCTGCTTTCGTTGCCCCAAAGGGGGCAACTATTAAGGATATGCTTGGTGGTAAATTCTTACCCTGGATGCAATTCGATGTTCGTATATCTACCAGCTCAGTTTCATTTCCCCCCCAACCCCCAATCTAGCAGAGCTAAAATTTATTTTTAGGGCGATTACTGTTACGCCGCTACGCCTGAGATAGTCTTCTATCACGATCTCAATGACGAAGCACAGAAGGTTGCTATTTCAAAGCTAAAGCATCAATCAGCGCGTATTTTCACCGACGAAGTCACTTATGAGCCATGGCATGAGATCCCGTCAATGTACCTCTTCTGTGAGGCAGATAAAGCGCTTCCACTACCTATCCAGCAACAGATGGCACAGATGCTAGGTGCGGATGCGCCGACCTTCACATCAATCGGGTCGCATTCGCCTTTTCTCAGCCAGCCCCAGGAGGTTGTTGAAGGCGTAGAGTATGCGGTCAAACTTGGTCAAAATAAGAAGTAGGACAAGAAAATCTTTAATGTCAAAGACAATTTTTCTAGATTACAAGCTCATTCTTCCCATCGTCCAAGTCCATCTTGAGATCTTTTGCTCATCTTCCATAAAGCCAGTTTATTAGCAGTTGTATCATTAATCGCTCCGTTCGTTATCTAGCTCGACATCATGATGAGATTGATCTTGACTCTGAGACTGGAAAGGGACGCATGCATAGGTCGCTTACTAAATATAGTGTTCTTATTTATGTTTGTTCTTAAGCTGAATCATATGACTATCTAAATTTGTTAGGATATCGAAATTCGAACATCTTACGAAAAGGTCTCTTCACCAAAGATGCTGTCAGAATACACGTCTGCTACGATATCTTCATGCAAGTCCAGAAGGACCACCGCATCGCCCTGGACATGGGAAACCAAAATTCTGATGTGAAATCTTCGCGACCTTTTCTAGCTCTAACCCTACCCTAGAAAGGCACTTGGATTTCTAGTTTTACTAGCGTTGGTGTTAGGGTCAGATTGCTGAAATCCTTCTTTTTTAGAAATATATTAATGTGCTTTAGTCTATTTATAGTCTAGCTACTGTAGCACGATAAGTCTAATTGCTATCTTGAGGATGAGCTAAAAGATGACGTTATTTGGGTTAATATTGACAGACCTTTGGACAAACCCCGACCCAAAAGGTAGCCCGTTCAGTGATATAGCCCTCTCGGTGATGCTTTACGTTAACTTCATTTACGTAAATTGTTAATAGTAATCGCATGGAATACCACCTTTTACCTGCTCACCGTAGTTTGGACCAAGACTAAAGAAATAGAGCCCAATACTACAGGTATAGCCCAACGCCGTGTAACAAGTAGATGACTGCCGCACGCGCCATGCACTAATAAATTTTTGCTAACTCATCGCATCTTCAGTTGCAGAAATTATCCCGCTCAGAGTGTTTTCCGGCGTATAGCCCTTCCTAACCTGGCTTGCTAAAGAATATCAGTTCCAGGAAAGAGGAATAGGAGCGGCATTACTTTCGCTAACTAGTGGAACGCTTACCTAGGGACTATGTAGCGAGAAGGCAGAAAAGTTAGCAGATACTTCCGGGAAAACAATATAGGCTAGTTAACAATCAGGCTAGGCCTCAAAAGCCACAGAAAGAGTTTGCCCAACATCCCGTAAAAGTGCTAGAAGCTGAGTCAGAGCGGGATAGGCGGGCCAGTACAGTCGTGTAAGAGAACTATCGGGGTTAGGGTAAGTTGGTAAGCAAACTCTATCAACAATACAAAGGTCACCTTTCTGAGTCTTCGTTCGATACATCCTCATCATTCAGTCTTCTTAACACCACCCGGTTCACGATCTCAACTGGATCTTTTCCATTCCATCACTATGGTTTCATTCAAGTTCAAGACCTCGGCCGCTCTCGTTGGTTGCCTTTTAGCCATCTCGGCTATTGGCGCACCAGCCGGCAATATCGGCGGAAATCCTCTTAAAGCTGAGGACATCGTTCCACGGGAATACATTGGCCAAGTGCTTGCATTCCACGAAGTTGAAAAACAAAACAAAGCGCGTGCTGACTGGCGCAACGCCAAACGTGCTATCCATGAGCTGCAAAAGCGTGTGCCCATTGACATCCTCTGTGAGCCTGATGATGAGTGGGTATCACGCCGTTGTACATCAGATATTAGCGCACGGGCATATGAGGATGAATGCCAAACACCAGACGGTGACGAATACATCGAACCTGGACATTGTGAAGAAAGTTCCACCTGTATGGATGTCGATATTCTTAATGGGACAGATCCAGCAACCGGTGAACCGCTTTCATACTAGATACTCTCTGCAAACCAGATACTCCCGACAGACCAGACATCATCAGTGGAAAGCAGCAATACGGAACTAGAAAAGTCATAGGAGAGTCTTCGAAGACTCAGATCGTTTCCATTCCAGCGCTACTGGACAATGCATCTGCTAGTGTATCCGCCACTATCCTAAGTGAGCACTACCGGCTTTTTTCTGATTCAAGCGCTAATTGTTTCAAGGTAACGACAGATCTTTCGCCATATTTCCTGCTGGTACTCTTACAGCTGATCTTTGCGGCTTCCGGCTCCATCTCTGCAAGCAGGACCCGACCAACCAGGAACACAACCGCCGCATATGCATTCCTAACTTGCCAAACCACAATCTTCGAAAGGGCCAATTTATTCACTTTACATTTGCCATCTTAGGACAGCAAGAAGGATACTTGTTTTATTCGATTGCATGAAAGATTCAAGAGTTAAGAGTTGAGAGTTAACGGTCAACATTGAAAGGTTGACGATTAAAGGTTGAGGGTTGACGATTAAGGGTTGAGGTCAGACATGTCAACAATCAAATTGTAAGGACTCAAGCCTAAAAGGCTTACTCAGCTATCGTCTCCCTCCCCTTTTGCCCTTGCCATTTCTTGCCTTTCCTATCTCTGCTTGCTCTTTCCCCTGCTTACTGCCACTTGCTTTATCTTTGCCCGCTACTACTGCTTCACATCTGCTAGCTGCTGCAGCTCTGTACACAGTACCGATTCGTATCCAGTCCGCCTGTGAGGACAACTTGTATCGCGCTGACTCTTGTGGAGAAAATACTTCGATACAACTCATTGTGTAGTAAGCTTCCTTCAGCAGATCCTGCTCATTGAATCTCGTTCTGATCTGAGCTTGAAAGCGAAGAGAATTGATCTTAAACACCTCGGCTAACAGCTCTAGAGGAAACATTTGCGTCGGTGTCGTTGCGAAGCAGTAATGTTCTTGCATGAAATCCAGTGCTTCCGAATGCGAAATTGCTGGTGCATCGAGGTGAGAGACAGGACATGTCGTATTTGCGATGACACTCGTGCTATATCAAGAGATTAGTTCATGTCTTTTATCACCTTCACCAGCGGTGCGAGTGAAGCAACGTACAACCAGAGACAATTCAGTAATGGGACCAGTTTCTGTGATGAAGCCAATACACGATATCCGCCACGCAGGCTGATAAGCTTTTGGACTCCACCAAGATGATGACGCCATGAGACTTGATCGCCATTCTGAATCTATGGACCCCGTATTTCAAATTGGTCAAAGTTCTGCACCTGGGTTCATAGGGCTGGACTTACATCAGCGAGTAGGAGGATCAGTATTCCTGCAATTACTGCATCGCTCATACGCTTGTTTTCCACATTGAACAGCTCCCCGAGTGAGCGTATCGTGATGCCTCGGTACGTGTAGTATTTCTTAACCAAATGGATTGGTGGCAGGTTTGATCCTGTGCCGAGTCGGCTGATTTGATGGTTTAAAGTCATGCAAATAAGGCCAGATCGTAAGAATTCTGGGGCTGCGGTAGCCTCCTGGATGCGTGCAGATGATACATGATGTATGTAAGGATGTCTTCCAAGCTCATGTATTGGAGTGAGATCTTTTAAGATGCACACGTTATCTAAAAGTTTGAGTCAGTCGCTTCCTTATAGGGATATGGCTAGAAATGGAGACTTGCAGTACTCTGCGGCTTGAAAAAGGTCATATATGGAGGATTGCTCAGGGGTTAGATATGTTAAGTTCCAATCAACTTTCCTCGGTTGACAAACTTGCACTGAAGTAGTCATGTTCATGATTGGTTTTCCGATTGTGTCAATATTTTTCGTTCGGCGTTTTCGAGACAATATTTTTCCCGGCGCGAGCCACTTTAGTCTTCTAGGTTCAACATCGCCATATCCGGGGCATACGATACCAGCTGCAGAACACCTCTGGCATGCTGGTTCGGCAAAATCGCATACTACGCAATTTTGACGGCATTGCCAGCAATGCATCTTTCTTCCGGAGTCCCTCATCACAGCTGTTGATGAGATGCTTCAAGATATCTCGATAACATTCAGGGAGTGCAGGGCTGTTGTCGGGAAGCTGGAGTTACGTCGTTGGTAATAGTGAGATGCTACTCAGGCATTACGGTTGATGAGGAGTGCCTGATCCGTGCGGAGGCACAGCCGGGGCATTACGTGGCTCGGCTAGTGGAATGCATCCCATAATGCAATATTTTAGTATCGACATACTCTTATCAGTTAGCTTGCTCCAAAAGAATCACAAAAGCGGGAAAGAGGGTTCAATGCTAGAATAAATTGCATGATTAACCATCTGTTGCATTTCTACAACACACTTGCATTAAGCTCGGACATACACTCTCCGCGCACATAGGGTTCCCACGCACCCACACAAAGCAGCCATACCGGATGGAGTCGTGATTTTCTCAACAGTAATAATCATATTTGCCACTCATTACACATAGAACTAAGAGTAAGAGCTGCTGCTGCTATTACCGCCTTTTAGCTTCTTTTCATACTCAAATACTTGCCTATTATGTTAGAGATTGTGACGACATACCTGGCTCAGCTCCACCTAGGCCATCACGTGCCCAAAAAGGTACAGTATACT